>VZRN01005755.1:0-56114 GCA_013397935.1 Dasyornis broadbenti | reverse complement strand
AAGGAAGGAAGGAAGGAAGGAAGGAAGGAAGGAAGGAAGGAAGGAAGGAAGGAAGGAAGGAAGGAAGGAAGACTACAGGAGCACTGAGCTTTGTACACATAACTTTGGAGAGCTGACTGGATGCCTCAGCCTAGGGGATATTTTTATGGAGTGCACTTCAGGCTCATACTTCTACTGTCTGCAGAATGGTCAGCTAGACAAAAAAAAAAAAAGGAAGAATGTGAAATTATAATACATTATCTACTCCATGGTGATTGCTAGTGTGAATATTCTTACTTTAAAAAAAAATGTGAGCTCCTTTTACTGCAGTAAGCTATTCTGCATTTACTGTAGACTTAAAAGGGTCAGGCCTGCAGTCACTGCAAAGCAAAACATATTACAGAAATAAACCCCTTCTTCAGGATAATTTACTGGTACAGTCATCCCAGAGAGGATTAGACTGCTCTGGTCTGATCCTCTGGATTAGAGCCTATTAGACCTGATAGATGTTCCAGTGTAACCTTGTTTCACAAAAAAATATTTAAAGCATTTTTTGCTGTCATAATAACTAAAACAAAAAAGCAAAATTGTATTTTAAACATTTCCAAAAAAATCAAACTAATACTCTTGATTTTGCAAAATTCTGCATTAGTTATATTTATATGAAAAAAACAGCATTAAAAAAAAAAAAAAAAGTAAAAAATTAGCCACAACTTAAGAGCACATTTCCTTATGGTTAATTAACTGTCATATCCATGGGCCCAATTAACAATGGATTCCTTAATTTCTGGTATATTTACTTGGTATTATAAAGACAGCACAAAGAAGCAGATTTTGTGGAATAAAATGTACCATTTACTACCATCTCCTCTACTATCAATCCTGGTATTATTTGGTATATAGAATTTTTTTTAATATTTTTGCACAGCACTTCTTTTTCCTCATGTAAGCATCTATACATCATCCACTGAGGTACTTGCAGGAATAAATAAAAAATATAATACATTAATAATATTAATAACACCCTAGTAACAAATCTAATTATTTATAAGGTTCCTGTCCTTATCAAGGCAGGGAGACCAAAGCAAAAAGTGATTAGATACATTGATCAATAATTACTAAGAAAATTGTCAGGTCTTTTTGATTGCCTTACCCAAAACCTTCCCTTTAGCTGTAGGATGTGACAGCAAACTACAGTTCACAAGGCCACGAACACCAGATGCTATTTCCTTGATCTCTTCTGACATTCTCCTTTTGGGCAAAGGTGTTTCCAACACTGTTTCACTGCACTGGATGAGGATGGGCCCAAGGAAGGAGTGGTACCCTATATTAACTGAACATCAGAGGCTGCAAAAACCCCACACTACCTTTATTTTCTCTTCAAGATTACCTGTAGGCATCCAGTTCCAATTAAAACACTTATTACGTACAAGAGAGCTAATCAGTGTTCTGCTGAAAATGCATACTTGAAAATGCTATTGAAGATATGCAAATTATTATAAAACTGGTTTCTCATCTTCCCAATAAACGCACAGACAGTACTTCATGTTTGGGTAAATACCTCAGCATCAGGATAAATAACAGTGAAATTAGAATGAAATAGCAAAATTTATTCCCATTAGTGCTGTTTGCTTCCTAAAGTCATCCTAATTTTGCAACACCACGTTTGCTACCCATACACCTACTAATGCAAACAGCTGAATCCCACACCCCCTACAGTAAATGGAGTGAGATGGATGAGAACAGGGCCAAAGCTGGACTCGGTGGAGGGCAAAGCAATGCAGAAGTGTTCTGCAATGGTGAGACTGAATTAACTGGGCAGGAAGCTCACAATGGGGCAGCAATTTGTTATATCAGATTTGTCTGTCTCATTTACTTACTTAAAGCACTTACACTGTATAATTACTTTTAACTGGGACTCATAAAATCACTTGATTAGTTTTTTCTGCCATTAAAACTAACTGTTGGGCACAGGTCTGTAGAGTTATTTATTTATTCTAGTGCTTTAAAAATCCTACTTTCAGGCTGAGCAGGCACTTCTAAGGTGAGAGTGCTAGTCACACATTTTTGATTGGAAGGTTGTATTAAGAAGGAGCTCTTTGTCAGTGCTTATGGAAAAACACAGGTCTAGTTATATCGAAGAAAAATTTATCAGCCCCATCTCGACCACTAATCTTTTGATGTACACACAGAGTGGAACTGAAGAAAACTTTGCTGTAGAAAGGAAAGGAGGTTTAACTCTAGATAATATCTTCTTCACTGAATGTTCATCATTGCTTAATGATAAGCAAGGGAAGAAAGAGCCTGGTATTAATCTCTTTTACTGCTCTACATTAAATAGTCCAGTCACTTACTTTAATTAGAGCAGAATTTTGATTTTAAAACATCCTCGGGTTTAAAATATTGTGGCTTTTAACTTCGTTATAGGAGGCATGTAGATGTCTAAATATTTTCGTAGGTACTTAAAGTAATTCCATTGACAGGCGAGTGTCTACCGTAATTAGACTCTTTGGGAAAATCAAGTTCCTCCATGTGATCCTTCCATTGACACACTGAACTAAATAAATTGTCTGTGAACTCTGCAGAATTCACAGCCCTGAAGATGGACCGAAAGTCACTCTTGAGCACGAAAACCAAGTGCTGGAACAGACGTTAGCATTTGTGCCTGGCAGCCTTCAATCCAAGGGTTATGACCACATTTTTCATAAGGCTTTCAGGACCTGAGGAAGGGCAAAGGACAGGGTGAGGGCAAGTTGTTTATTTATTTTACCACAGGTTAACTGACTGCCAATGGACTAGCTGCTATCAATTTGTATTAAAAAGTTGCTCTAGAACTCTTCAAGCTTTAATGAGTTGGTGAAGTCAGTTTTTGGTCTAGGAAAAATTGCCAGTAAAGTTGGCCCAGGGCATCAGGGAAAGAGAAAATTGGACCCTATATTAAACATATTTAATTTGGAGCATGTGATTGATCCAGGGGACAACTTACACGTGAAATTTGCATACCTATATTTTCCATATGAGAGTTCTTGGTGATGATTGTATTCAGCTTTCCTAGCTTTGGCTTGTCATGCTTGACTGTAATAATTTTCTTTTCTGCAAGATTTTTAGCATGTTCCTCTGTAGTAATTTTTTTTCTTTCTAAGCTTTCAAAACAGTTTTTCTTGTATTTTCTCTTTTCTGCTTTTGCTTGTATTTTTTAAGATTTTTTTAAGAAAGCCAAAATTAATATAATACCTGAATTGAAATAAAGATGCTTCTGTCTAATTTTGTTCCCTTGAAGAGCACAACTTCTGTGACTAGTTAAAACTACATCTGTTCTACTTCTAAAAAAAATCTGATATATAGTTATTTAAATATAAAATAACGTCTCAAAAAAACAAGCATTACATTTGTCCTATTGAGGGCGTTTCAAGTCATATTTTAAGGTCAATAAATTATGTTTTCAGAGCCAATGTGTTAGTTGGGAACTACTGAGGAGTGTATGGTGCCCCACTGAACTCAGCACTCCTGGAAATCCCCATACCAGGCTCAGTGATTACTCTTTACAGACCCTTTTACTGATTCCATTTCACTATGGCTTTCCAGACCATTAGGTCTTTTCATGTAAATTTACTGTCTTTTCATAGCTTTGGGGATCCATCACGACTGACCCCATGTTATGTGCTCTGAAGTTGTGTGCCACAAGCACTTACCTGCCCAGCCACTGAGAAAGAGAGCTCAGATCTGGGCCAGGTCTGAAACACTCCTCAGCAGCTTTGAGTGTCTGCCCAACAAGTCTTGGATGCGGATAGGAAACAATTCCAGCTGCAAACCAGAACAACCTATTCTAGCCTGTAGCTGATGGTCTGTATGCTTTTATCCCACTGGAAAGAACCAGGTCCTACACAGACATCTGGTTATTAAACAGAACATATGGTGCAGGGTGGAAACTTTTAGTTTAAAAAAGCCCCACAACCACAACATCAAACCCCAAAACCCACTAGGAATTACTCTCCTGAGGTCCTTCAGTTGTCTAATTATGAATATGTATGAGCTTAAGATTTGCATTATGATGCAATATGATGCAGTAAATATTTATTTTCCTAAAATTAATCCTCAGTGTTATCACAGTCAGAAAAACACTTCATCTGAAGAAAAAAAAAAGTGGAAAAAAAAAGCGTCACTCCTTTTGGCATCTTTAAATAACGCAAATAAATCTTTTTACTCAGAAGGCCAGCGAAAAAGTTTGCTCTAATTGGAAATGGGATTAAGTTTAAATTTGCCATAGAGAACAGTCCTTGAAAAAAATCCTTCTAAAGATTTATTCTACTCTTGAGTTGATTCAAAATCCTATTCACAATCAGTATTCAAGCATGATGAGGATGCTTGGTCTAAGTGAAAAGGCAGCCACACTGCCAAGGCAGAGAAATGAGACTGTAAGAACAGTGCTTCGCAAATACATGAAGAGATTTTGAAGATCCTGTTCTTTCATTTCTGAGATTGTTTTTTAAGCTGCCAAACAATGAGAAGAGCCCTGTAGGGGTCCTGATTTACCCTGGCAGATCTATGCTAGCTAAATTAGGAGTGACCTTGTAGCAGTCTTAAACCCAGACACGGCACATTTGAGATGAGATGGGCCTGCTCTTCCTTCTCTCTGAAAACACAATAAAAAATATTGCAAATGTCTGAAAGATATCATGTTGGAAAAAAAAAGAAAATAGAGGATATTGGAGTAAGTGCAGCTGCTGCTGAAGCAGCCGTCTATATGGTAAACACAGTAGCCAACAATCCATGGCAAATATACTTTCCCAATGACTTTTAATGACTTTGTCTTACTCTTTGTGTGACGAATAAAAGGCAGACAGACCATTTATCATTGCTGTGACCCTGTATAAGAAATTATTTGAATAGATGCAACTCATGAGAATAGCTACTTTATGTGAATGCTAATACTTCCATTTTGAAGACTTTAGACCACAGAGCTGGATAGTTGATAGTCAATAATTTCAATAAAAGGGAAAGACAGTGAAAGCTTAAGAGAAGATACCACTTAAGGTTCATACATGCTTAAAACCCAGAAGTTCACTCCACCACCTGGCCAAAGGGGAGAAGAAAAGATTTTGGTTGATTTGATACTTTTCACTTTTGTGTTAGAAAATTAGGAGAAAATGAAGGACTGGTTTACAGCCATGTGTCAAGACACATGGTTAGGCAAACACTTCAGCAGTTAACGGTGTGAGAAACTGAAAAGACATAAGAAATCATTTTTACTAATCTATTTGCTGTCTACCTATCCAGGCAAGCATTCAGTAACAGCCAACCCTGCCACATGGATAGGCCAACTCCAATGCCTGACACCCAGTATCTGTATATGAGCTGATGGAAAATACCTAAAAATGCCTGGCCACTACCACCAGGGACATTTCTAAGGAGACTCCTAAAAGAGCACCAGGACTGTGGCTGTGCTCTGAATGGCTTTGATGCCAGCAGTGCTGCTTGTGTCACACCTCTCACTGAAAGACGAACACACGGAGATGAAGCAGTGCCTTTGATCATCAACTGCCTCACCCAGCACTGCCCATGATCATTAACTGCATTCTGAGAGATGCAGGGAAAATGAGCGGCATCCACAAAACAGTCAAAGCTTCCTCAAAAATACCACACTTAAGCTCACACGATAGCATAAATGATACATTTTGACTCACCCTTAGTCACACTGTTTCATTTACTGCCACGTTTTTCTGCAACTGAATGCTGTCAAAAGTCCCTGAAATTGAGCAACAATGCTGGGAAAGACATTTTGTCTTGCTATCAGCAAACGAATCTGTGTTTTAAATACATTTTCAATATACACTGACAAAAGCTCAGGACTGACTGATGCCTGAGAACTGAGTGAAGTCTGAGGGACTATTTCTGCCAATCTCTCACACACTGCAGGGCTCAGACCAGCTATCAGAGAACAAACCCTCTGTAAGCAGAGCTAATCCACTCGTGTCAGCTTTTCCCAGTAATAGGGACTTTGCAAAATCCATCAGGTCTGGTTTGAAACTCCAAATATTCCATGTACCTCACTGACCATTTCTATTAGAGACGTGCTGATGGGTTCCTTTTGCTTTAGGGATTCTGAACAGAGTATAAAGACAGTTTTAGAGTCCCCAGAAGTTGAAGTGGTACTTCAGAGGTACCTCCTCCTCAACAGCAAGGCCTCTTCTCTGTGCCTGCCTAGTCCTCAGTGCCAGCATACTTGTTTGCAGGAGCACACATTTATTTAGGCCAGTAAGCTGATCTAGGTTAAAAATACTTCTGCAGGGGAAAAGATATGTTTACTTAAAATCTGAATCAACTCACATATTCAGTTAAGCTCCATCACCACCAAGCCAGAGCAAACAACAGGGAGGCTGCACGAGATGTGGAACAACTGAGAGAGACGGCCAAGAATGACCAACCTTTTTACAGGGGAATCAAATGCATAAGGCCCAAAAGAAATTAATGCAATGATCAAAACTAAAATTAAGGCCTCCTAATGTCATGTGCTCTGCCCGAAAAAAACAGGTTTCCATAAAACTACAGATCTAAAGATCTTTATTTTTCAGTCTTCACAAAGAAGTTGCTAAATGGCTGTGAACTACTCAGCAGTTACAGCAGCATGACCTTGAACCTCAAGGATCCTCTGAGAGAACTAGAAAAAGAGACTGGAAGGGAGAAAGAATGGCTCAACACACTAGACACAAATGTATACTGAGGCCAGCATTAGTGGTGAGCTCAAGGCATTTGGTAAAAGAAAACAATTTCTTGCACACAAATGCTTCATATCCTTGCATATTCAGTTCTTTGTTGGTCCTAAGCCACACCTGCCCAGCCAAAAGTTTTCTCTTTTTAATCACAATGAACTCCAGTTGCCTTGAAGAAGCAAACAGCAGACAAATGCCCCACATCATGGAAACTGGTGGATGCACAACAGGCTTCCTAGCAAGAATCATTAGAGGAATGTATGCAAAATTAGCATTTCTGAACTTGGTAATAATTTTTGTTACAAAGCAAGAATATCTGCAAATAAGGCTGATACAGGAGTCACATGAACAGGACTTCAGCTTAGCTAGAGATAGTAGTTAACCAACAAAATTTTATATCAACACAATATGTCTATTTATAAAAGAAACAAAAACCTGACAGGCTGGATACAAAGCTTAGCACAGCCTACTCAAAAAAGTGATCCTAAGTCACAGTGAGTGGACAAAAATGTCTGTATTCCCAAAGCTTAAACGTCTTTGGTACTTAGACTTTGTTCTTCAGCAAAGCAGAGTACAGCCAAGCAACTGCAGCACAGGCTGATTTCGCCTTGAGAAATTGGGCTTGAGATTCAAGTGTGGATCCTACAACATTAATCCTCACAGCGTAGCCTGTTTTTCTTTTCCATTAGATCCTACATTATTGAAATATACATAAACACTTGAGTTCTCTGCTTCTCTGCTAATTTAGGCTGACATGGGTTTGCCATTTCATGTACACATGTACATTAACACGCACACATGTAGGGCATGACAGCTCCCCCAACAACACTCAGCGCAGTTCTTCCAGATCAATATTCCTGTGGCATTTTAAAACATATTAATCTAGCACAGGTTTATCAAACAAAAAACTGTATACTAACATGTTGATTCTTAAAATTGTGCTAACTGTTACAAGGAATTCACCTATTTATTGTTTTTCCATATTTACTACATGTATTCTGGGCATCCAGTGAAAAAAATAACTGCTTCCACAAATGGAATTCCATTACATGGTAAAATACTTCATGAAGATTAAATGACATTAAGGTATTTGAACTACTACAGACAAGCAATTTATTTCTTCCAAACAGGGTAGAAGGATACTCAGCAGAAGATGCTCACGTTGAAATTTTGTGCGAAGTTGCTGCCAGGAGGTGTTAAATGAAGACAAAGCACTCAGAGTTTTTGTTCCAATTTCATCCACAACAATGCAAATGAAGCTTTTATAGATGTATATTTAAAGCATTGTTTTATCAAAGTTTTTGGTGTATACTTTGATCCCTTTGCATTCAAAATTTCACAAGCAAAAGTTTAAAATGGTATGTTTAAAATTGTATGTTTAAATACACACATACATAGGTGTAAAAATCAAGTAGATGGCAACTTCATTTGTCATCATTAACCTTGTTTTCATAAGCAGCTTTTCAAACAACTTGATCTACAAGAGCACATTAAATCAAGTAATGACCATGGCCCTGCACTGATGGCAGCAGAGCTCAGCCAGCTCCCATAATATGAGTCAGCAATTGTTCTGTGATATCTTTAATTTGGTACAAGCTAAATCCTCTTAAGAGTGCCCGCTACAATCCAAAAGGTCAGACAGGAAAGTGGCAGAAAATCAATACTGACAGCTTCTGTCACCCTCCACAATCTATATAGCTCTTTCTAAGCCAAATTGCTTCTTTCTAATCTTTCTAATATTTCGCTGCTCGAGTCTTTCTTATGTAATATTGAAAAAAAAAAATAGGAAAAGGGGAAAAAAAAAAAAGAAATAATTACTTTCCTGAAAAGAAAGCTATAATTTTAGTGTCAAAAATCAGAACAAAGCTGGTTCTTGGCCAGGGTTTGTGCAGATACTGCTGTGATTAAAGTTGCATTTTCATATAGAGACTGCCCAAAGCCACAACAAAACAACTGACTGCACTCCTGTATCAGCCACAATACTTTTGAGGTGGGTTAGCCCAAAATTTGAAAACCAGACTAACACCAGTTGAGCCCATTTGCTTTACTTACAGCTCTTTAGGAAGTACAGTTCCTCTATTAACAGGCTTACAAGGGTTATTATCAATAGACAGTGAAATAAAAATGCTAGAAGGCTTTAGATCAAGCTTTAAAAATAGTTTTCTTGACTACTGTATTTCTAATTATGAATAAATACCAGCACTAATAATCAATATATACAACCTGGAGAAAAACATTAATTTTTCAAGGAAGGGATTTTAATACAAAGCAAAGAAAAGGTCATTCTAATCTAAAGAAGATTAAAATTAAAATAAATTAGTCATCCCTATAATGTTGATACAAAAATTTAACAGGTGCTGCAGCTGTTAGCAATCTTCTCTTTTAAAAAATGCCTTAACAATAACAGCAGAAAAATACAGATGTTAGCAAGCAGGGAATGACAATTTGTGTCCTCAAAAAGAAGACTTGAAAACACATAGAAAAGAATCAATGCTCAGCAGTATCCTGCTTTTATTTGGAGTCTTTCCTCGAGAATGTGAGACACAGCTGTTGATTATAATAATTTTTTCTGCATCCTGAATTTGTAAGGTTTTTCAAACATTTTTTCATGACTGTGTTCCCACCATCTTAAAATTGGGCTTTCCAGCTCAGTAATCACAAGTGAGCAAGTGACGCAAACAGAGAAGCTGTGATGGTGGTTATTGTTTTGGGTTTTTAAAATAATTCTGTTCAATCTTTTCAAGCAAGCCACTGAAGTATTGATTTGTGTCTTTATTAAAAGAAAACCTTTCTTTGGCCAGCCCAATCCAGCATCTATCAGCATGGAAATATAAACCTACAGCAAGAGCTGATATGAAGAGCAAGCCCAACATCTCATCCCACAATCAGGGATGCTCCCCAATACCAGCTCCAGTCAAGCAAGCACCTCCAGGTCACCCCCAGGCTCCCAGGTGACCAACATCTTTCTGACAGGAAAGGAAGGTGAGATTCCTACCTGGTGTAAAGCAGGCAAAACTCTGTGCCACAGCACAACATGAATGAGTTACGTATTTTCCCTGGCTGGCTTCCTTTAGGAGTGGATCAAGTACAAACTATAGGAGACTCACCTTTAAAGATTATGTTGATGATACATATACACTTACATTCTCTACATAGAGACTGCTTCCTTTCTGGAAATACCGTGCCAAGGGAGGTGTGTATAAAATTACTGCTGTGAAAAACAGCTCCTGAAAAAGTGGTAGGAAGAAGCAAAAGTTTCACTCCTTTCTCTTTCTGCAGCCCAAGTGTTTGATCTCTGCTTTAAATGGCAATTGAGCCACTGAACATACAGTTTTTAACGTTTCTCTTGCACACTTATTTTTAAAGGCAATGAGAATAGAACCATTACACAGAAATTCACTGACCTTTTAAAAAGCTTTCCTACACTATTCTCTCTCATAAATTGGCAAGATATTTACTAGCATGAAGCTTTTACTTTTTCCATTAAAAAATACTTTTTCTCCTGCCTATCTGATTCTAATCATAGTATTCTTTATGTCATACAAATAATTGGGAAATAAAGCATTTTTAAATAGCGTTTAAAAGTAATAGAGACACAAGAGAAGTAGTAGACAAAACAGTTCAACAGTATGCAAAAAAAAAAACCAAATTCTTAATATTTAAATGTCTGCTTGCATAATCTCAGAGCTCCCTGGCACTAGTATTAGTTGCTTCAGTCTTTATTTTGGACAGCTGACCACTTCAGAAGGACAGGCACTAATGTTCTTGGAAAAAGACATAACACTTCTGTCCAACGAATCATGGCATTTCCTTCCACACTTCAAAGTTTTCTTATATTGAGAAGGTTCCGTTGTGGGTTCTTTATTATTTTGATTAAAATAATATTTATTATGATTTATTATTATGTTTTGGTTTGGGTTCATATCTATGGAACATTAAAATAATTTTTACAAAAAAGCTGATTATATAATGATGACAAAATTTTAGACTTTCAAGTCTTGTTCCTTCTCCAGAAGTGACATACACATACATGATTTTACATATGTAGATACACGTTTATATTTTGTGTACAGTTTTGCATTTTAGCATTTCAACACTAGGTTAAGCTTGGGGGAAGAATTTTTGGACAGAGGATCATGGCAAACATGTCGACATTTATTAATGTCACAAGAGACCTGACAACTTTCCTGCAGCCCTTGCAGACATTAAGAAGCATCCCACCAGCTGTGCTGTTGGCACAGGAACACCAGAAGGTAAAGCCATGCTGTTGTACTTATTTTTTCCAACCAGAAGGGAGTAGGTCTTAATCTACTGCTGAAGGTATTGACTTTACATGAGCAGAAAGGTGATACCAGTATCATCAGTAGGCAAGATCAATGGAAAGGCAAAGAAGTCAAACAATCCCACCTAAATACAAGACGGCCACATTAAAGCCACTGTAAAATCAGATAACAGGGATCTGATTAAACAGCACCGGGGGGGAAAACGTGATGTGCTGGGCTAACACTTAACTTCACTGAACAATTTAAACCCGTGCTCTCCAGATTTGATTATCCACACAACTGTTTGGAAGCACAATGCCATCACAGAATAAAGTGTACAGGATCTCTCCAGTGCTATGTAATTAAATGCAAACATTGATCATTTGAATGTAGAAACCAAAACGTCTATGAAATACAACTTCACTGAACAATAAATTCAATTGCAAATTTACTAATTATTTTAAGATTAAAGCATGTTGCATTACACACAGAGCTACATATTCTGACCTCTAGCAGAAAGTGTTCATTACAAAAGCAGTCATGCTTCAGTGACAGCAATTATCATCTCATACTTGTTAAATGCCACACAAAATGAGACCTGCTTCAGATGGTGTCATTTCAGCCCACCTGACCTGAATCAAACTAATTATGTACTGCAAACGCTACCCTTATGCAATAGCTGACACCACCAGTTGATTACTGTGTGGGTTTCATGGGTTTTAGTATGAAAACAACAGAGAGAACACAAATAACTTTAATTTTATCTTTATTTTAAAAAGAAATCATCCATGCTTGCATTCATCATGGAAAAGCAATTTTATGTATTTCATTTCACCAGATGTAGCATAGCATAATTTTAAAGACTGCACTTCAGATTGGACTTATTCCAGCTTTATAATATTGAATTACATATATTAGCAACAGTTGATTATACGTGATGTCTTCAGGATGAGCACATTTCCTTATTTAAAATGTGTAAATACAAACTGTAAGAGTACCTAGAAAAATGGTTTGAACCTGCATATATTCAAGGCACTTAGTATAACATTAATCAAGCCTCCTGTATTCATGTTGAAGCAATGACATGCAACAGGTCCTTGCCATTTGATTCAGGTATTTAAGTTACAGGTTGCAAAAAGCCTTTTCCTACAACAGGGTAGGAGACTTGGAGGATTGCCATGCTTGGGACATCAGGTACTTTTTCTGTCAAGGTTCTAAAAGAGCCCCAAGCATGCTGCAGCTCTCTTACAGAATGACAAGAGAAAACAAGTGTGAATGAAAGGCTGAGCAGTTGCCAAAACCCACGTGGAAAACAGCATTTACCTTTCCACTAATTAAAGCACAAAAATGAGCTGCCTTCCCAGGGCCTGTACATGGATGGGCTCTCAGGCAGCTTTTCTGAAACACAAACAGAATGGAGGTCTCCTGGCAATCTTTCTTCCCTCATTTCACATGATTCTAAAGCCCATTGAAGCTGATTTTTCCTTGCTATTTTTATCAAGGTAACAGGGGAGAACTAAGGGCTTTTCTCTCAGCCACCTCCTATTCCAATTGTTTGGCAGAGCACAGGTTCAGTCCATTTTGAACAGCAAAGAAAAGCTTCTCAATAACAGAGAACAGACTGAGTTAGGGAAAAAAAAGTGCTGGTGAACTACAGATACTAACTTTCTTTAGCATATAATTCACAGATTTGATCAAGACTGATAAAATCTGTGATACATCAAAGTGAAAAAAAAACTCTCTAAACTCTCCATCAACAGGATGTGTTGAATTACCAGAATTATAATGTTTGCATTTTCTTGTCAGCTCTGTATGTATGAAATTCTGTTTAGGAGTTTGTATAGCTTTTATGTTGGGAAGCAAATTTTTTCTAAATTATATAATCTAACCTGCTAGAACCAAATCTTTCAGGGCAGGTTTAGTATGAGACCTTAAAATTAGTTACTGAACTTAGTTACTGAAGATATGAAAGATCAGTCTCGGGGAACTACAGATGATACCCCATTTTCAAGTACAATTTTTTGCTTATTTCTTTGTCTAGATATGAAGGAAATATCTGGAGCAAAACATTTAATTTCTATAAGACTGCCCAGCCCTAATACACAAACAGCATTTTGGTCAGTAATACTTTCTTGCAAACAGCATTTTGGTCAGTAATACTTTCTTGCAACATGACGCTCACAAAAACAGTAAGCAAGCTATAACTTATGTGAGTTTAGCTTTCTGAAGGCAACCTTAAGACCCAACATGCAGCCCCTTTTATTGTTTAAAATGTGATATTACATATTTGGGACAAGAGCTGCAGTTTGGGAGCTTTAACATTAAGTACAAATATAGCACCAGGCTATAGTCAGACAAAAGTAACAACTGATACTATTCAGCAGATTTGTGTGTGTAGAGCTCCCACAGGATCATGGAACCTGCTCAACAGTCTATTTTAAAAGATGTGACTGTCTTGAAATGCTGATATTTTTCTGAAAGATTTCTGAAAAGTCATTTTGTGTTTCCACAGAAGTACTGAATGTTTGTATTACTGCATCACTAACATTTCTTTCACAAAACTTGTTAAAATAATTCTATTCTAAACCAGTAAATTCAGTCAATAAATGGCAGAGCTTTGCAATCCATGTCTACACAGCTCTCCCTGGTCTGGAAGCTCAGATCAGTAATCAACTGGCTGAAAACGCCTCACCATTTTTTTTTTCCCTCTGTTCCCAACACAACGTGTCTTTTACACATGCAAGGAAACCAGGTGATTTGATATTGAACTACAATATAGCTAGAAATTGGTGCAGCAAGCAATTTAGATCTGATCACGCTGATGTTCCACTGCATTTGATGTGTTTGACCTCAGCAAGAAACAAGCCAATGGGCCAGTGTCTTTAACAATGGTAGTGATGAAATAAGGAGGACCTGCCTGCTCCAAAATATGTCGGGGTCCAAAAGTGCAGTGGAGGAGACTGATGCTCGTAATCAGCTTGGGCTATTTGCCTCAGACAGCCACACTCGCTCTTCAGAAACTACTGCTCACTTTGGGCCTTTATTCAGTATTTGTATTTCTAACCAAAGCTCAAGAGAAGCTGAGCAAGCATCTTGAAAGCTCAGTCTAAATGAATAGTTGAATAGTTGACTATAAGAACATTTATTACTCCAAAGCAAACAGGTTTTGAGATGTTTCATGACTATCAAATTACAGCTGATAGAGCCAAATTTGAGAAGATAAAATTAACTGGCAAAAGGAAATGGATCATTTGTTGTTCTTTTTCTTTCTTCCCCAACATTTCTATGCAGCACCACCACAAGGAGTAAAGGCAAATAGTGCAGGAAATGCTTCATTCAATTACATCTGGCTGAGAATCAGAAGGGCACTGCAAGGCAACAGGCCTCAACATACAATCAGATTCCTGATTTGAAGGCACATCCACAAATGTGCCTTCAAAAAGCACTGAAGAACCCAGAGACAGAGAGCCCTCATGCACCCACCCACCAACTCACCAGCCTGAACCATCTCTGAACCATCGACTCAACAGTGAATTTGAACTTTTCTCAATGAATTTATAAACTCATGTAAGCAAACATGCCATACCAACAAAACTCAGTCTTTTATTGCCAATGATGCACTACCTATTGTTTCCCAAGCAACTTCCACCCCCCTCAGTTCAGCCATGTCCTTCTATTCTGTCTTTATTTCACAGAAACAGAAAGGTAACCTTGCTGGCTTTAACAGTTTATGTGATTTTCTAGGTACAATCTGAACGACTAATATAAATGAAGCTTGAAACTAATGAAAACAATATAAACATGGAACAATTTAGAATGAGAAAATGGTTTGGGTTGGAAGGGACATTAAAGATCATCTCATTCCAACTCCCTGCCATTGGCACAGACACCTTCCACTAGACCAGTTTTTCAAAACCTTGGATTTCTTTTTCCTTCCTTCCAAAGAAGTCTGGCAACTTTTTTCAGTTATTTGCTTCTGTATAATTATAATCTTCATATGATTTTTGTACTAGAATGAAGCTTCATATCAGCTGAGAGATAAAGGGAAAGTTTTATCTCTGACAGGTGGTCACAGAACCTGCAAATCAGCTTTCTTAAATGGATGTCATATGGCAAATGCTAAAATTCATTGTGGGCTGACTTTGAGATTTTATAAGAAAAGTCTCCTACTTCAGTCACTTCCTTAATGACAATATTTTACATCTATATTGATGTAACAATGGAATACCAGTACGGTTCATCCACTGAGGCTGGAACTGTACAAACACACAGAAAAGCAGTTTGCCTTCAAGAGGGAGATGTCAACAAGCTACAGAATTTTGAAGGAAAAAAGATAAGAATCTTCAGTTCTGTGGTGATAGTGAAGTAACCAATCAGAAGACTCAAGAAATAACAGATACAATCAACTAACACAATTTTTTTCATAATATTAAAAATATCTAGATAAAGACCTAACACTAGAAGAGGTCTGCTGTGCTGCATTATTAATGCAGTTTTAATGACTTTCTTTTTACAAGAGATTAGAGAACTTCTGGAGGACCTGGAGGTGGCCCCCAAATAAGGGACTGTTACAGCTATTCTTACATCACTGCTCAGAATATAGTACAGCTGTTGTGACATCACCACTCTTAGAAAGTAAAGAAATATTTTGTATCAGAAATGCTGCACTTCAGCCAGCTTCTAGAACTTATCTTTGCTTCCTACATTTAATCAAATATTTTTAAAATACCAGTGGGTTTGCTGTTTGGGTTTTTGTGTTTGTTTTTTTTAAATATGAATATCTGAAAAACAAAAGTCTGCATCTAGCAAAAACTAAACATTGGTTCTGGCCACATTAGCATCTTACACTCTATTTTTATCATGGTCCACCAACTCCTTCTAGAGCCTGAATACACAAACTAGACATTGTCCTGTGGAGTGTACTCAAAGGTCACAAATCTGGAACTTGAATTCAAGTGGCTTCATCCTCAGAAAAAACCCTATCATAGAGTCTTCCTTTGTAGAAAATTAAGAAGCTTGGAAGCCCTTTTTGGGTCCAGTTTAAATATCTATGCACAGATATAAAAGATAATTATTATATAAGAATTTGACATCATAATAGAGGATTTTGGTCAACACAGATTGAGTCTGACAGCCCCTTAATACAGAGTGAAAATTGCACACACATTTGTCTCACATCTGCAAAGCAAAAAAATCAAACAATGCAGGAGCCCTTCAGTACATCTGGATGGGATGGATCACATTAAAAAAATTCCAAAAGCAGTTAAAGAAAGGCTTAAGAATTAAGGACTGAAGGCTCTCACACCCCACCACAGGATATGTAGTACTGGATTTCAATATGCTTTCCCGCTAGCCCTTGCAACTGACACCATATGAAAAGTATCTTCAGGAAGATATTTCTAAAATATCTTCATATTTCACTCGGCAAATGTGAAGAACCTAAATTATAAAGCTCATATGATACACTCATCACAGTGTCGACTCTGCTCATTTCCATCTAATACTGTTCCAGAAACAAAAGCAACTTCCCATTCGAATTTTTGGGATAAACTTTCCCATTTTGCCAAATTAGATGAACCAGGCTCTGCAGGTTTGGCATCCATAGAAGGAAGCAGTACTGCCACCCTTTTTCCATGCTTGATTCAGTTCAGAGGGACCTGGACAACAAGCCCTGAGTATTAACCACAGCCTTTGGAATGGTACAGTCACTGGCAAATGAGGTAGAATCAGAATACAGGCAATGGGGCAAAATAAAAACAAAAAATAGGTATTTCTGGACACGGACACATCTGTCATGGAACCAACTGTAATTTTAAGGACTGAATGACATGGCGTTGTTAGGAACAACCAGGGAAGAATAAAAACCAACTGCATTTAGTGGGCAAATGTATCAGCCTGGTGTTGGGGCGTGGGTTTCTTTGGAGGGGTGTGTTACAAATATCTTACTAACTTTAAATAAAAGCATAATTTTTCTGTATGTGTGTTTGAATTAATTATGGTGGCATATCACAGTAGGGAGTGTATCTAGAATAATTTGTTTGGACAAGTGGGTATAATCATAACTTCTATACATATGTGTTAACTAGTTCTAAATAGAGGCAACCCAAAATTAAATAATAAATTCACAGGAGGACGAAATACTACACAAAAAGGAATGTGTGTTGGTACATCAAATCTCCTTGTAGGAAATGTACAACTAATAATTAAAACAGCTCCACTGGAAAGTCTTACAGGAAAAATAAATGCCTTTGGTGAAAAGAATAGTATCTCAACTAAAAATTTTAAAAAAACAACCACAAGGGACAGAAAAAAGGAAGTAGCTATTTCATACTCTATAGGATCCCTAATTGCACTCTCCTCCCAGACAAACCTACTGGCAAGTAGGGAGACATGAAACAATAGTGGTGATGCCACATACTTCCCTATTGGACAGTGTGCCCGAATTTCCCAGTGCGTGTGTAACTCTAATGGCATTGCTAATAGCTGTGCTAATTAATGCAATATCAGCCTCCATTCTTCAAACAAACACTTCACAAATCTACAGATGTATCCACAGTGCCACTGCCAGCAACTTTCTTGGCCAGATGGAAGCAGGGAGAACATGCAGACACTTTGAACAGATGAAAACTTCATTCTCATCAACAAATTATTGTTGGAAGAGGATATGATGCACAGGTTCTTCAAATCAGATTTTTTACCGAAGAGTACACACTTCTCTTAATGAATCATATTGTGACATGGCAAGAACTGCGAGTCAGAAGGAAAAAAAAAATGGTGAATGCTAACCTCCAGTCATATTTCTCAATGCTCTAATCTCCATAAAATCAGATTTGAGAAAAAGGAGATCAAGTCTATTTTCTTTTTCTCAATTATCTTATACGTAGCAGAATTTGCAATGATGCCCACAGACTGCAGAAATATGCTTAGTAAATTATTTCAGTGTTTACAGCTAAGTTTTCTGCAATTTTTTAATCTAGAAACATTACAGGTAAACAAAAAAGACTGACTGTCCTCCAGCTCCTAACTAAACTGAATCTGAATGGCACCTCGAAAATTCAGTGATTGTGCAAGTTCATTGAATGCACGGCCATCAGTTACTGTGTGTTGAAGTTACCACATCCCAACTGAGCCTTGGTAGGTTTTGCATCATCAGCCTTATGTTATGCCTGGTAAAGGACAAGGAATAAAAAATCCCAGTTTTAAAGAAATGGAGACAAACAATACAAAGTAATAAAGTAAATACACTTCACGATATTCGGAGAAATTACTTTTTTTGCCTCATTCTTCACTTTTATGGAGACAACACACAATTTGGAGTAAACGTGCTCTTCAAAACTTAATTGGCTGAAGGTTTGGGTTTTCCGTCTTTTTCTTCCCCTCCCAAAATTTACATTTTCATTGCCTGCTTTACATAGTTACTGTAGCAATGTTGTAATTTACTCGTTTATCCTGGAATCACATTTCAGCCTTTACACAGCTAAATCTCTGGTATGATAAAATCAGAATCAAGTTGTTCCTTATACAAATATAAACCTGAAATAAATTCAGCTGACTTTCTCCAGCTTTAGTCCCATGGGAAATTAGACTTTGACACTTGACCCTAAGTATTCTAGACACTGGTTTTGGCAATATCAGTTCATTTTAATCTGATTTCCTAGGAGTAGAGCAGTGTCAATAACACAATTAGAGCTACCAAGTCATGTCAGTATGCATTGTGCTGCATTGTTAGAAGATCTCAATAAAACCATTATTAAGCTACGTAGACAGGCAAACAGCTGCATTTCTAATAAAATATTTAATATTTAAAGACTAAAGTCTTATGGAACAACAAATGCATAATTTACTCCAGAGGAAAAATGTCCTTTTAGGGTACCTCGAAAACACACCGTTTTCTCCACTCCCACTTCCTTTTGTGCCTTTCTTTCACTCACTGCAAAATACTGAGCAATTAAGCAGGTTGTTATATTTGGTGTGCCCGAATTTCACAGGTTGATAGCATAATGATTTTAATAACCACTTTAAATGTAGCATAGTGACAAGTTGACACCCCAGGTTTGCATCCTGCAATTTGATTTTTCCAGAATTCTTCTGTTATGCCTCATGAATAGCAATATGATTAGGAATAATTTCTTGTTAGTGCTTCTTACTTTTAACTTTTCCCCCCTTCTTTTTTCTCCCATTGTAAACATTGAAAATGTACTAAGTACAGGCTCTCCAGTAGGTACCGAAACTGACTCTTCTACAAAGGCTCCTGGTGCTACCTTTATCAAAAGGAATGAACTAACATTACCAAAGGCTTTCAAATGAAAGGGAGGTTATACCCTTCATGAAAATATGATCATTAATACATGTTCATACCATCAGTATTATAATATTTCAGCACAATAATACCAATAAGCATTTCAAATAGCACTCGTAGAGGATCAGGAGCCTCCTCCATTGACAATAACCAAAACCCACTGCTCGGAAAGAGTTACCATGTCCCTTTGCCCTCACAAGAACATGAAGAAAAATATTCTTGAGTGCTTTAGCCAGTGTGAAAGCTTCAGTGTTCAGCAGCCCAGAGAGAGAAACTGGACTCATTCATACGCAATGTGGCCTCGTTTCCTGGTCAGGAAAAAGGTAACGTGACAGGAGAGGTATGAAATGGTGCTTATCTGTCAGGGATACTTCAGAGAAATACCCATCTCATGTCAGATGCTGGGTATTGTCACAGTCCTCACAGACACATTTGATGCATTGTTTTTCATTTTGATATTTTATACAGCACTTTTCCCAGGTTTCAGGCATTTTGATCCAGCCTTGTGTTTTGACACTGGCTCCCCAAGCTCTGTATGTGTATTGAAAATAACTTTAATTGGAAGTGCGGTGTACAGAGAGTTGGTGTTTAGCACATTTCTGTGATCTGCAGCAAAGTTTACAAAGTGTTTCACTGCTACCTTTTAGATGAGAATGGGCATAATAAATTCCACACTTTAAGAATGCACATAGAAACCAGAGAATCACTAAAAAAAAAAATATGTATCCATCATTGACATATTCCTGCCTTGGTACAATATTTTAAGAGTTCTTAAAGCCCTTACTCTTTATATTGTCAATGTGAGACACGTGTAATTTTGTTTGCTCAAGTCAAGTCAAAGGGAGTACTTTGGAGTCATTGAGCATCATTTCATGAAATGTCTAGTTTGCTATGATTATATATAATACATTTATGACTAAGAATACTCATCTGCTCATCTATTTTTCAAGGCAGGTAAATCTTCATTGAATTTACAATGTCAGACTTCCTCACATACAGGATCACTATAATTTCAAGACTGCATCATAAACAATGTAGCAAATTCAGAAGGAATGCAAATGATACACATAGAAAGCATCTTTCCATCACCCTGATTTCATCATCCTTAAAAGAACTTAAAAATGTAGCTGAGCAATTCTCAGTAATGTACAAGAAGCAGCTTATGGAAAACATTTTAAGGTCATTAAGCTGTTTTTCTGCATCCGACTTTGAAATAATTACACATCTGCTAATGCCACAAGTTTTCTGGAAGATGCAGAAAAGTCATAAAAAGTACTTAGAAAGTACTTTTATGCCGTTCTCACGTTCTAATGATTAACCAAGGCTGTTTTATATGAAGCATATACTCTGAGAAATCAGTAAAACTCATATTCATGCAAAGTACATTGGGCAAACAGCAGTCTATAAAAAGTAGCATTTGCTAGTTGCATATGATGAAACAGCCCTCCAGCTTAAACAGTCTGCTTTCTCATACGTATTACACTTTCAAACACCCTTATTGACATTTTATTGCTCTATCAGAAATAATCAGGCATAATACTTATGGTCAGGCATTAATTATTGCCTTTAAACTGTGTGTAATGAACAGCTAAGAAAAACAGTTAGATGGTTCTCTGCGTTGAAGAAAAACTTACTATTCTTTTAACACATAATGGGATTCAGTTGCCTTAGCAAGCCTAGAGATGAGGTGGTATTTTTGATTCCCTAGAGTGTCTGTAACATGACAAGACCTACACATTTCTGGAGCAGTAGCTGCTGCCCAGACAAAATATTTTAGAGCACCGAATACATTAGATTTTCTATTTATAGACAGCTAAATCCACCCGTGTTTTTAATTTTCACTTTGCAAGTCAGTTAAAAATATCTCTGGCAACCCACAAAAGCTCTGCTTGACCTACCAACACTAAAAAATCTGGAAGACAGCACTTGTCTCAAAATAAGAATTGTAGAACCATATCCTGATACCCTGTGCAACTGGGGTTATTTTCTTTTAACAGCCTGGTGAGTGTAGATGAAATTTTTGCATGACTAGTAAAGCCTCTCACTAGTAAATGCCTAGTCTTGCTTGGGCAAAATGTTTAATATCTCATTTTAAAATTTTGCTTGAATACAATATCTACTTACATTTTGCAATAAATATATTAATGTCCATATACAGCAAAAATTTGCAGGTGATCCTTCCAGAGATCTTCTGTCTTTTATTTTGTATAATATTTATCTTGGCTTATGAATGCAATAATAACCACCACCAACAGAATATTTCTAACTGGTAAAATCTCAAGTATAAACTCACATCCATGTTTTTTCAGAACTGTACATCTTAGCAGCTGAATGAATTTAAAATTTTTGCAGTAGTTCTTACTTGTAAAAGCATATTTCTTTGGGTTTAAAACACAAGTTATGCAACACTTGGATTGCTCAATGATGCTGCTCTGCAAAGACTTGACTGACTGACACAAATTTCCCTCTCAGGCCTACGCCCTCTTCCTCAGGCAGAAGGCAGGTGCTCATCCCACTTGCATGATACAATACCCTTTCCACTTATTTTCCCTGTGTTTCAAAACATCAGGGTCAGGTATCCATACTTCAAATTCCCTCCTTTTTTTTCTCAATTGCAATTTTTAACTGTTTGCTATTCAACAAGATCCAGGCTAAAATTATCAGCTCAAATAACATTTTCTGTTAGTATAAGTAATTCAGCGAAACACTTGACATTGATTTCTCACCCACTGTTTAAGTGCCATAGGAAAAAACTACAGAGTATTTAAATTCTAAATCCAATCTATATCTACTTCAACAACAGCAACTCTATTATCTGTATAGTCAGTAAAATATAACTGTTTTCCCAGTTCTATAAAATGCTGTGGATATTCTCCTCCACCCCCACAAATAATACTGCAGGTGTACTACAAAAGTACAGGTGGATATTAAAAAGAGCCTGCACGTATCAGAAAGAACTGGGGCTTGGAGGACAAGTGTGAATGGTAGCTCAGTCAAGAGAATGGCATTTCTGTGCTTTGCTAATGGAAACTGAATAGGAGACAATTATGTATCCTGTAATCTCAGAAATCACTGAGATTCTACCTTTTGTCTTGTAAAAAGTACAATATATAATACCTTCTCATTTCAAACATAAGAGAAGTAGAACCATAGAATCATTCAATGGCCTGGGCTGGAAGGGACCTCAAACATAATCTTGTTCCACCCCCTGCCATGGACAGGGACACCTTTCACTATCCCAGGTTGCTCCAAGCCCTGTCCAACCTGGCCTTGAACACTTCCAGGGATGCGGCAGCCACAGCTTTCCTGGGCAGTCTGTGCCGGGGCCTCAACACCCTCACAGGGAAGAATTCCTGCTTAATATCCCATCTAACCCTGCACTCTCTCAATCTGAATCCATTCCCTCTTGTCTTATCACTACATGCTGTTATAAATAGTCTCTCTCTTTGTTTCTTGAAACCCCTTCAGGTACTGGAAGGCTGCAGTTATGTCACCCCAAAGCTTCCCTTTTCCAGACTGAACAAGAGATATTTAAAGGCACAGCTCTCCAACTAGAAACCGAAGACCTTTATTTCTGTCCTCAACCAGGAGCACACTGATGTATCTGCTGATGTACAAAAGGCACCTGCCACTGCATTGTAATCTTATGATTACAAGTCAGCTACAGATGAAGGATGAAGTAGCCTTTTACTCCAGTACACAAAAAAAAAAAAAAAAAAAAGATGGAATAAAAGCAGAGAAGCTATACACTGGAACACTCAAAACACATGGTGAAAAGTAGTTTTTGGCAGTGCAAAGAAGATGCAAAGCCTTGCAATCAAAGTAAAACATTACAGGCATACAGTGTATAAATTAGAGCTCAGAAACAATAACGATGGCTGAATTTCATCTTGATATTCTGGCTGCAGCACTCTGAATTAATTGCAACCTATTCAGACTCACACCGCTCTATTTAATAGCAAGTGATTGTGGCTATAGCTGAGGTGTAGATCAGCATCCAGATGCTCAGGATCCCTGGGACTGATCCCTGCACTGCTAGGCACTCATCTTAGTGAGATTACTCATGGGGGTTAAACCCTTCAGCTGGTTGCAAGATCAGATCCACAGGGGATGTATGAGTAGTCTGTGTCCGAAAAGAAATCTAATAATAAGACAATTTAGAATACTCTAGGTTGCAGGTATAATTATTATTTCAAAAGGTTACAAAAAGAAATATATTTTGCCTTGCTTAGCAGGTAGCATGTAGTTCATCTTCTTGCAGCTATGGATAAATACATTCAGCATATCCAGCTGCCACTGTCTTATCAAAAATGTCTCTGTATCAGTAAAAGAAATTACCATACAGAGGAAAGAAAACATTACAAGTAATAGATTCACCAATTAATTTCTTCCATGAATACAACCTTGTTTATCTGCGTGTGGCGCAGGGAAATATCACTGAGTCATGGAAGCTTGAGCTTCAGCTGCTTGGGGACAACAGAGCTAAAGAAATTATCTATACAAAAACATAATCAATGAGAGGCAAAGGTTACACACTTTTCACAGGAATTTATTTTCCCCTCTGTGGTGATAAATCACCAACCACACCCCAAAGGACAACTCCAGAGCAACACAGCAGAAAGCCTCTTGTTTGCACTACCTTGGCACAGACTAATAAAGGAGGGAGGAAAACACTGTACATTGCAACGTTTCTTTTTCTGCTCCTCATCTTTAATTTCCAGGATTTGGAATTATGCAGGAATTAAAAGAAGCCACCATCCCCAAAGACTGGGCCCTTCCCCCACGCCTGGATTACTTAAAATATGCAAGGAAGGAAATTGTGTTTGCTTTGCTGTGGAAAGCTGATTAATTTGTTAAGACTTCAGGCCTTAAAACTCAGCCTCACAAAGAAACTGTATGGATAAAAAGAGGAGTACTTACACAGTTTATTAAATACTTCAATTATAATGCTATGCCAAGCAGCTAATCATATTAGGCATTTTAAATACAGATACTGAATCTAGACAGCAATTTCAAATGCTGATTTTTAAGGTGAGAGTTGCATCAAGGGCTTTGAAGTAAAATTCCAAGGATTTTATGAATCCTAGATTACACTGTGCTTATGCTTCACAGAAAAAAAGCCCCTTTTTTTATCCAATCCTGCCTTCTAACCTGTAACATGTTTTCATTAGATGCTTTCTTTTAACAAAACCTCAATATCCCCATAAAATACATAAAGGAGATTTTCAGTGTCCAACTGTTGTGCAACATTTTGTTTCACTGGATAACACCCATATTTTTGCTAGGTTTTAGTGTTACTTACAGACCTCAAAAAGTATGCAACTGAAACCCGCTAAACCAGAAAATGATTCAGAATCAACATCAATAAATGGATTTAAGTTCTAAAGTTTGAGAATAACCTTTTCTGCCTTCCGAAAAACCATGTTTTTGTGAGGTAGCAGAAGTAGATATTTTAGAAAAAAAAGCAGATACTTCTTGCAGCAATGAGGAGTTAAAGCTGATGTTCCCTTCCTCTTCCTGACTGCAATGATCCACTTCACCTACTTTTAATACACTCTTTGTGCCAGCACAAATCAAACCTCTTTGGTTCCTAAGCACTAGGACAAAATGGATAAAGGCAAGTAGCATCAGCCAAATACATCTAAATGCCAGGAAACAGTAGAGACTAAATATATCATTTTTCATATGGCACTTTTCTTAAAGGTTTTAACAGGCTCATATATAATGTGTATTTTTATACATAGTCATATTTGAGCTATTTTACATGAGACACTTGCAGACAAGGTGGGCCTAGACCAACAACTATGCTTTCAGTGTTTCAGCACTCTGCAAGTGGAAAAAGACTATTAAATAAATGCAGCCTCGTATTTCATCACATCGTCGAACCTGCAGTTATCTCTCACAAGACAAAAGATCCTTTAGTAAAGCGGCACTGCTGTGGTGGTTTGCTTTGTGCAAATGCATTTGAGTTGGGGTTCAGAGTCTCTGCTTTAAAAGCTACAGACCATAGCTGGGACCAGAGGAAAATAAATGCAGCTAGGTAGACCCGATTTCATGCTTTTATGGAGTAGAAAACTCATAGCAACACTCCCAGAGATTCTCTGGGAAGCCCCTGCTTTCCTCCAGCTGTGTGAGAGTAGAGGGGGAAAAACCAGACCAGACAAAACCAAAGCAATCCACACAGCAATAAAATGAGAGATACTAAGATGGCAAATACCCATTTAGTTTCTAAATGCTCAGGCACAATGAAATAGAAGAGAGAGCAAGCAAATAGGAATTGGCAGTCCAAAAGGAAATACAGAAGTGCAACAGCTGGGAGCAGGAGAATGGTAAAAGGGAGAATGCCATTGTCCAAAAGGAAGAGGAGACAGCAAGCTAATCCCTTCTCAGTAAAAGAATCCTTGAGATAAGAATTCTTGGGATAAGGACTACTGGCCATTCATTGTACACCCAGTTACCACAATGCAATACCCTGTATTCAGCGCTGGGATTCTCACGTTGTGTTGTTTGAAAGTTCTCTTCCTTGTCTCATGTAGAAGTTGAAAGAACAAAGGTCTTCAGTCCTCTACAAACAGAAAATGAAGGTACCTTTTCTGCTCACTTCATTCTGTTCTGATTAGCCTCCCACACTGACCTGGTTTCCTTGCTTTTCCTCTTAACAATATTAACATAGAGAAACCTAGGAAACTTCCCCCAGCTAAGTGAATACCTGGGGAATTAATATGTTTAATATGAACAGTTCAGCGAGTTTAGCAAGTCTCTAGATAATTGCCTTCAGCAATGCTTCTAACTCCTCTCTCCTGTGTCTCTTAACATTAGGAGCATAATTCTGTATTTTGATTTCTAAAACAGTATTATCCTTTATTCCCACAGTTTCCAGACACACACACACATAATCACTACGCTCTACTGAAACAGATCCCCAAATTATAAATGCCAGGTTTGTCTTTTCTAAAAAAAAAAAAAATCCAGACAACTATAAAAAATACATTAAAATAAAAGAGAGGAAAAAAAATTACACTTCAAACTTTGAGCACTGCATTTTTAATCTATCAGAGTACTTTATTCACTTTACAAACACCTGCAATATCTTTTACTGTATGTTGCACTTACACATACTAAACCTGATCATTTAGCATGATTATAATTTACTGCCGATTATAACCATCACTAAATCAACTTAGAACAGTTACATTGTTTTGACAAAAGCTGATGCCTTTCTTTGCATGAACATCCCGATACCTCTGATATATTTATTTTTGGAAACACTTTTTGGAAAAACTATAGGCTATTTTTATTCATATTGTCTTGTAAAATTATCTCTCTATCGGGCTGCCAAATTTTCTGCACTTGAAACACAGAAAAATATATATTACATTTAGGATTGCATCTGAGATTGACCAGATTAACCTGGTACTAAAATCACATAGAACTTGGAATTTTTAAACTGTCTTATTTGTTTGAAGATGTATTCCCAGATTTTGTTGCATGACCAAGGTTTTAGTAGCACTCTAAAAGCTGCACATACATTTTATCTATTTTACAAGTCAATAATCTACATCAGCATCAACAAGTACTTACCATAAACTGCAAAGTTAAATGTAACTTTTTCTTGGTTGTAATTGCAAATTCTGTGTGTTTTATACATTTTTTGAAAATCCTCCACTATCTCCCAAATAAATTAAGGGAGAGAAGAACAAACACATCAGGACAGACCAATGATACCTCTCATTTAACATCGTGTCACCAATATTAAAAGATCTTTTCCAGGTCATTAAAACCATTTCATGATAAACGCTGGAAAAATAACCATTTTCTAAGAAAATTTCTTTTTCCTTCTAACTACTTTCTTTTAAATTTATTTAAAGAATGGGGTGGCAGGGGGTTTACTCCCTTACTTTTTCTCATTTCATCTCCTGTAATTGCAGATCTAAAGGAAGAGACACTGATTTTTCTTTAATCATACTCTTGGCCTCAGTGGTATTCTGATATTATGTCATACTGAATTGCCCATGACTTCAATCTCTTCTCTCAGTTTTAGTTGTCATGTCCTTCAGTTTCAATAACTGTTCATTCACTGCTGCATCTGAACTATTTTACAAAAGCCATAATTGCTGAAACTTGGAGTGGAGAGTAGGAGCCCTCATTATTTATGGGGAAGGGAACAGACTCCTTTGTCCCTCCTGCCTTTAATAAAAAATTACACAAAAGCCTTTTCACATCCAAAATTACTTTCAGACTTTTCTCACCATGTACACTTTTTTATAATCGATTCAAAACCTGTTAGCAAAAGCCTTTTTGAGAAATCAGGACTAAAAATGTAATTAATAGATCTACATAAATGAGCAATGGTATCAAGCTACACATTTAAAGTGGCACTGGAGTTTTCACAATAATTCCTGCAGTACCTAAATGTTAAAATTTGCAGAAATTTAAAATCTAAAGTACTTCTGTTCTTCTTAACTAGAGAATGACTGTATTTTTAATAGAAGTGTATCATCTTTTTGTATTTCTTTCGCTAATTTATTCTGAAAGAAATTAATGAAGTTATAAAAAAATGTTTTAAACATCATGAATCCCCACAGGCATATCCAGAGCTTTTCTATGCATGACTTTTTTACAAATGTATATGCCCACACAATACTATCTGAGGATAAAATACTGACTTCAGGATAAATGATCTCCCCTGGATGAATTCTACCATGTAATGTTTATTTACTTAGGCTTAAAAATTTGCATGTCAATGGTTAGTATAAATGAAAAAAAGAAAAAATAATCTAAAAGAAACATGAAGCAAGATCAATTATTCAAAATTAATTATTCAAGCAACTACAGTGTGTTTAGATAAGCCCTATTTACAGCTCATTAAGAGCTGACCCAACTTCAAAAATTCCTGTGTTCTCCATATCTGCGTGAAGCATTAATAAAATCCGATTGACATCACGATGAGAAATGAGCTGTCTGAAGTGGCCTTTAGGTGATTTGCCTCATGGAGAACTTCACCTCACTCCTACAAAAGTTCTCCCAGAATACAACTGGACTTCCCATAAAACTTGTGGGCAAGACAAATGTATGGAAATTTCTTGTAGCTTTGCTCAGCAACTCTTCATCAGTCATGGCTGATAGAAATCTGGAAGGTTTCCTTCTATTCTCTGCTCTGTCTTCAAGATCAGAATTCTCATAAGAACAGAAATTAATTTTTCCAGGAAGCTCTAACAAACAACAAATATAAAAGAAAATACTCTGATTTACTTTTAATGAATCAACTCTTGGGAAGCAAAGCCAATGACTTATATAAGAAGAGATGGAAAAAGATTGTAGCAGAACTCACTAAAAATGGTTGTTAAATTTTATCTTCATATATGCTAACTACAAATTGTTCTCTTTTAACCTTTTTTTTCTGACAGTAGAGACTGCAAGAAGAGAATTACTTCATCACAGTTCCCATTTCTGGGAAGTACCACATAGCACTTGACTGTGCTGGGTGCTGTACATGTACATTAACTGGCAGCCTCAAAGAAATCAACAAAAGTACCCAGCTGGTCAATCAAAGAGAAACATGAAAGGGGAAAAGAATAAAAAGATGATTTTATTGTCACCTACCCTTCCTACACCCCTTTAGTCTTCACCTATGCTTCTCACCCTTCTTTCTACCTGCAATCTTGCTATCAGGCAGCATCCAAACATTGCCCCCAGTCCACCATCTGTTCCAGAATGGCTTTTACCAGTAATTGATTGTGCTCATTACTTTTAGAAGAATAGTGGGATGCATCATGCTCCAGAGAGACAGAGCTGTGTGCTAAGTATGGGTCTGGCTCGACAGAAAATAAACCCATGTCTGTTTTCAAGTTACATCGTTCTTCACTGTAAGCAGCAAAAAACCAATTCCTATGCTGTTAACCAAAAAGCTCTGAATTTACCCATTTTCCTTCTACACTGCTAAATAAGCATCATGGTTTTTCCAGCTTTTCATCAATACTTTGTACCCAGTTAGTGCCCTACAGAACTTCATTACATCAGCCAAATTTGTAATACCATAAAAACTATACCAAGCTAATTTGACAAGGTCTGTTTTCCATAAACCCATGCTGATTAGCAATAACTGTATTTCCATTGTTTAATTCCTTATTAATTGAGTCCTTTAGAAACCATTCCATTATTTTGCCTGAGATCAATGTCAGGCTGACAGACCTATAATTATCTGGGTCTTCCCATTTAGCCTTTTATTGGCACAACATTAGACTTCTTCCCATCATCTGGAACTTCCCCAACACTCTTAAACCCCACCCTGCCCAAAACAGCAATGACTCAGAGAATAACTCACACAGATTTTTTATAACTCTTAGAAACTCTCAATTCAAACATGTTGATTGCACAATGCCCTGCATTACTACCTGTTATTAAGAAGCTTTAGTTACAATTGTAATGTGGCCTTGTCACACTCTTCTGCTGCCTTTTCCAGCATCAATACTTGCCCAGAATTTATGACTTTTCTGCATTATCTTTTCAAACTCTTCTATTTCTCATTACTATGGCATCATTCAAACACCTTCCATTTTTATTACTAATGAAATAATAATACTTTAAAGGTATAATTAATTCGTTTTATTTATATATATAACATTTTTCTATATAAAATTACAGTACAAATGAAAAGAGAATAGTTTACAATATTGATTCTACCTTACCATTGATTTATTTAGGAGTATATTTATATACGTATACAATATATTTGATGTCGATAATGCATATACATGTGTATTACAGATACATGTATGTGTTTATGTGTATGTTTACACACACACATTCCTCAGTAGGTTTCTACAATTTCTAGATTCTGATTCATACTCATTAACATCAACTAACCCTTGGCTTTTGTGATTGGTTTGTTGTTTTTACCCCTTGCATTCACTGAGTTCTCTTTCTGAACGGCAGTATCCCAATTATTCTCGAAAGCAGGCCCCTTCAGTGCCCTGAGCACACAGACATCTCTATGCACATCACATACACACACAGATTTTCTGAAGTCATTCTTGCAGCTCAGAATTCAACTAACTCATGTTCTTTTGTGCTTTGGTTAATTACTCCCCTTGGTACTTAAACCACCAATATTTTTGTCTTTATCTGTGAAAATGAGGCCTAATATAGAATTCTCTCGAAATCTGATTTCATAGAGATTAATCATTGACATTTATGTATATTATATACTTTTTTTTCTTAAAGAAATACAAACAATAGTGTTAGAAGGCAGCATGATTCCAATAACATCATACAAATTGAAGTCTCCCATAATATTGATTTTTCTTCCTACACATTAGAGGAACTGGTCCTGTTGCTCTCTGCTGGCCTTCTGCACATGGTGAGGTAGGTCCCCATTTTACACATAACCTATTAGAAAGTGGAGCTGTGTATCATTCCAGAGAGTTACTTCATTAAGATACCACATATTTAAGCCATCATTTATCCTCTTCTCCCCTCCCAGTGCTATTTAAATATGTTTTCAGTTTTTCAATCATTTGAATTTTCCCATTAGGCTGCATTATTAGCAACCTGTTCAAATGTATTATAAATTAGGGATTTAATTACTTTTTATTTATTGCAGGCATTTAACATTTGAACAAAGACAAAGGATTCTTGCTTTTCATCTTCTTTGATATATTGATTAATGCTGTTTTCCAGGATCTTGATTTTGTGCTAAATTAATGAGTTTTCTCCCTTTGCATGTTTTCTTTACACTGCTCCCTTGGCCACATTTTCCCTTCTGGAAGACCAGCTCCTCTTATGCAGTAAAATTCCTTCTTCCAGAGACCAGCCCTATGTCACATCTCAAATCCCGTATTTTACAATACTGTTCTGTGCAACAATTCATGCCAAGACTATCTCTTCATCCACAGGACAAAAGGCCAGTTGGGTGTTAACTTTCCTTTGCCCTTTTTCCAGTTCCACAGTGGATTTTGGGAAGCGAATAATTCTCATTATGGTAGGATAAAGACGGAAAAACCTTAGTACATTGAAAGCCTGAGGAAGACAGAAGTTCAGGAAAGGCTTGGTTAACAATTTTAAGTATGACAAACCAGGCAAGACAGGTGAGGAGGACAAACAACATAAACACATGGCTAAAAGCAGGTCACTGCTCAATACTGTTTATCACATTAGTGATTCCTGCTAGGATTTTGTACTTCTCACCAACTGCATCAATGGAAACACTACACCTTTTCATGTCACCTTTATTATTTCTGATACTGCCAGACAGATTCCATCTCATGGCATTTAAAAAAGGTGAAAGTCCTTTACACTTTCTTGTTCTCCTTGTTACAAGATTTACTTTGATCTTTTTCATAATTTTCTACAGCTTCATCAAGAACTGTGAAAGAGCCACACAAGACTTCATTATTTTCTTAAATCATGGTATTGCAGAAGTTATGAAAACACCATGAAAGGAACAACTAACACTTCTTTGGCTTTTTCATACAAAACCAGCTAAACATAGTATGCTAAGGCAGTGCAGGAAACATCAGCCACACTCAGCTGTATTAAAGGACCAGGAAAAAGGGAGTATAAAACCAGTTCTGAAGGCAACCTGCATTAATGAACTCAAATGTACTCCTAATGACTTGCAAAAAGTCTGTGCTATGGCATTATAGGTGGCATTATGGCATGAGTTCCAAATTTTCCCTGCAAACAAAAAGAATAATGCCTGCAGGAGAATTGTTCTATTTTGATATTCATACATGAATTCTGGTGTATAGTAGGAAAAAATCATTGGAACATTAGCATAAGAACAGTATTCCTCTCTCTTGTTATCAGTACACCTCTTTCAAGCTTTCTCCAGGTATTCCAAAGTGCTGGATAAACATTTTGACACCTCAAAAGTCCACTTGTATGAAGAACACAAGGGCACGCATTTGGAAAAAACAATGTTAATCCCATTAGGCCACAGACAACCACAGATAAACCAATTCTCGTGCTTCACAGAAAAGCTATGACACACTGTAAATTACCACCTATTCAATCACGATGTTACCAAACTATTTCAATTTTAGCATATGGCGAGCATAATTTATTTACATAAAACCTAAGGCAGGAAAACTGTATTATAAAAATAGTACGCCTGGGAAATTGGGGCATTTATTATTAACATATAGAGAGACTTGGCCTTTAAGGCGTTGCAAAAACACTTTTTCTTATTATATTGCTCTTTTGAATGCTATCTAAGGATGCACTTTGCTTTCTAATAGTTATTTCTTTGCATATACAAATGTAACTTACTTTACAGTTTGAGAAACTGGTTTTTCAAAACAGCAAAGAAAAAAGAAAGTCACCCTAATTTTGGATGGCAGCTCCTACGTACACTAAGTGAAAAAAAACCAAAAACCAAAAAACAACCAACCAACACTAATTCATAAACAGGCAAGATTTTCATTACAGACATTGCATAAATGCACTTGTTTATCCCCTGTAAATAAACATGCTATGAAATCCAATCATTATGTAACTGCACAAACAGTGCAGTTAAATCTGTAAATCTTCAAATATATCTGTATAGCCTATATACAGGCTATACAGATGTATTTGAAGGATTTCTATCTGTTCTGAACTCACTATATTTTGCAGATACCTTAAATTCTCCTATTTTCGCATAAAAGGAATGTCACCTAAAAATTATTATTTATTGAGAATCTTCTTATTTTTGCCTTTTCAACTGTAAATTATTGATAGCTCTTTATTCCCAGCTCTTGAGAAGGTCTGTACAAGCTTAAAAGCCACATGTATATCTTGTTCCTTTCCACGTTACCTGCCACTTGTACCCATGTAAACAGTACCTTGCTCAGCAGAGGCAGAATGAAAACTACTCAGCTAAAATAAAGAAAATCCAGCCTTAAGGGTTTTCCTGGATAGAAAATGTGTATTATTATACATATTACAGAAATGGAACAAGGCTTTAAGTTACAATAAATCACATATATCTGTGCCGTAGCCATTCCAATTATAATCAGGGAGCAAGTGTTTAAAAAACATGAATTATGTGGAGAGGATGAACAGCAGGGATCAGTTACTCTATATTCTAATGCAGAAACCACTCACCAGTTAAGTACATTAGCACTAGACCAGTTTAGGACCAAAAAGAAAGAGAGGAAGTTCACCCAGGGTGTATTTAAATCATGAACTTACTGCTACAGGCTGCTGTGGATGCTAAAAATGCTGGGGGCAGATTAAAAAAATTATTATAAGAGGAAAAAAGGTTTCAAAATTATCATGAACTGGCTTGGGCAGCAACTGAGCTGCAATGGATTAGAGGTTAGACTTCAGGAACTGCATGTAGCCATTGCTAGAGACAGAACACCGTGCTGTCAGAGAAGTCTTGACAGGTTTTTTTTTTGTGTTTTTCCATTATATAAGCATTTGAAAGAGTTTAAGTCAAAACAGTTACACATATACTAAAGTACTGTTGTTATTACCCATGAGCAACGAGTAACAGCACATGACAGATGGACAGATGTCTTTCATACATCATCAGAAAAAACTCTCACTCAAAATGATGAGCTGCAGCAAATCTGAAGAGCTTTGCTTCTTTTCTCATACAAATATAGTGTGCATCACCTGGGACTCAGAAAGAAAGAAATACATGACAGTAACTGAGCTCCTAAGACACAGAATTCCTTCTCCGATCCAAAGAGATATGAGCCTTCATCAAATTACACAAACACAGCTAATAAATTGCAATGCTGGTTAGAAAAATGCAACAATTCGTCATTTATCTGGACTTTTGGAACGAACTACTATTAATAATAAATTAATAAAATCCGAACTTCGGTTAAATGCCAACTGAGACTGATCATTCAAAGGAAGAAACCACTATGAAAACAGGTTAACATTTGCTTCAGCATTCACAGGACTGTACTATACCACACACCATCTATCATAAGCTTAGACTGAATAAAAAAACCCAAAACACTTTTAAATACAAATTGTCAGCAAAATTTTACCTGCTCACTTGTTCCTTCCATATTCATAGTGAATTTTGCCTCACATCTTTTCTTTCCAGAGGGCTGCTATATAAACCTCTCCTCCTTCACACTGCTCCCATGCAAAACTCTAACAGGATTTAGCTATTACACTTCCATGTACTTGCTATATGGTCTGATTGAATACAGTTCAGTGTGGAAATTAGGAGTGATTGTCACCAGGAAAGATGACAAACCTTGTAAGAAGCCCAGCTCCAATGAAGTCAGGTTCCCCCTTTACTGCTTAAGCCTGACAGCCTGCAAATATCGAGTTGTTGCTTTGAATCAGGCATGTGTTTACTTTCTAAACCAGTTTTCTATTTGGCAAAATTACTGTTACAAACACATTTGACTCTCACAGTTACTGAAAACTTTTATATTCCTCTAAGTTAAGGCTGTCTGATTAGTAACTTTCTACATGAGAGTTTTCAGCCAAAACCAAACAACTTTCTTACCCTTCACATTTCAGAACCTTCCTCTGCAGTTAATGAAAAATTAGAAGGTGCCAGCAGTCTGAATTGATCCCTTTTAATGCAGATGGCTAAAGTGGGAGGGCTGCATTTTTCACCAAGAGCACATGGAATGGAGCCTAAATCATCCTCAGCTTATAGAAAGCTGAAGCTAAGTAAGACGAATCTAACTCACTGCCTGTTACATGACGAATCTAACTCACTGCCTGTTACATGACTTTTTTTTTCTTTTAGACATGTTTGTGAGTTAATTTTGGCTAATTTTATGTATTACTGAGAATCAAAGAGAATTAAGTTACACTTCCAGTGTAAGGAAAATCTGATTTGAAGATTTATAGATGATGATAATAATAATAATCATCATCTCAGCTCCACTTTGAACTCAAATGTTTTTGGATTTATTCTGAGTGGCACAAAATATTGAAGTTAATGAGCACAAAGAACCTATTACTGTCTTACAAAATCCAGCTCTGTGGCTTCTGCAGGAGACAGAGTTGGATTTGCCTCAACACATGCTGTGTAGCTCCTGTTTTCCTAAATAATGTGGTGAATAATGCTCCAATTCCTTTTTCAATCAGACTAGTGATTGTCCAGTGTTTTGAGAGCAGATACAGCAATTTGGAAACTCTCAGCTAGACACCAAAATGGCAACTGCAATTGAAACTAAGCAGTGGATGACAGCAATTCATGAAATTGTGAAATACGGAAGGAGACAAAATCAGAATGGGCATAGCATTGGAAGGAGAAGGAAATACCACATAAAAGTAGGTTTTTCAAAATACAAAGTCTAAAAGCTTTTACCATGAGCTTTCATTTACTATCTATTGCACCTCTGCTGACTTGGGAGAAGGTACAGCAAAATTTGAAGTGCCACCTTTCAATTTTCCACTGTCCCACACAAATATCTCTCATTAATTAGCAACTGTATTTCCTATTGTGAAACTGTCTTTTCCATTATACTGTTTCAACACAAATCCTTCAGCTCAGTGACATTCCTGATCAGGTTTTCTATCTTTGTTTTTCCACCCTCTTGGAGAGCTGTACCTTTAAGGTAGCCTGAATATTTCCAGCTTCTTTGAGACACCGAGTTTCCAGACATCCCCTAACCTGTAAGAGTTACTAAGGATTTTCTCACACACAGCACATGGTTTTTGTTCCTGTGCTGGCTGACAGAAGGTCTGAATAAACCCAGCAGCATAGTCTCACCTAAGATGTAAACTGTCAGGCAGGATGAGGAAAAGTAAGATGCTCAGTGGGAAGTGCTCTTCACAAAGACCTTCAGCCCCTATCCCCTTCCCAAGAGGAGCTGGTGAACATCTCACTGTCACCTTCCAGCCTTCCCTCAGACACCGCAGCAAAACAGCACCAGGGCAAGGCCACGCTCAAGGTCTTCATCCCTCACTGTAAGGCAGGATTTGGCCTCCAGTGAGGATGTTCTGTGCTACACAGCCCCTTCAGACTTTCAGACTTGATTTGATTTTTTTTTTTTGTTTTTTTTTTTTTTTTTTTTTTTTTTTTTTTTTTTTGTAAGCGAAGGGCAAAATAGGATCTTCTTGAAATTGTTTGAAGTGGATTGACATTTTTCAGTTGAAGACTGTTAGTTTCACAGCAGGCCTAATTTTTAAATTTAATGTTCTAGTACATATGAAAAGGAAAGCATCCTAGGGGGATAATAACTTTTAGCAATCAATTGATTGCACATAGCAGTGGGTTTTGCAGGTTCAATCTCTTTAAGAAGGCTGTAAAATAGGAAAATTGTAGTTTTGGATGTACAGATTATCTGAGTTCACAGACTATTTGCAGATCTGTTTTAGAGCTCTTTTTTTTTTAATAATAAATATGCCCCAGTAAATAAAGCAGCAGGTCAGCAGGTAAGAATGCAGTGTCTATTTTATACTATCACTCTACGGGTTTGTTGGGGATTTTTGTTCACCTTTTTTTACCTCTGTAGCCACTTTTGAAGAAAATTTGTATGATATTTAACTCAGGGGGAAAAAAGTATTATGAACCTGGACTATTTTAACTGCAAGTTCTACCCAGTCAACTGAAATAGTTTAATATCCTATCAATAGCAGAGCAGTGAATGTCTCCCCGGACCTACAGTTTCCTTGGTTCCATCACTTTTGCCTTCCTCTCCTAGACACATATATCTATGTTATACACACAAAGTAGTACACAGACGACAAAATACTATTAAAATTTAATAGCAGTGTACAATAAAACCCTGTATCAGATTTTTCATATAAAATACAGCCTCTCAGGTGGAAAACCCATCTTCAGGTTTGTTTTTACATTAGTTGAGTATCATTTAGAATGGTAAAGAGAAATTAAATGCTCAAGGACATTACTACTGACTTATTGTTATGTGCAATTGGCCATTAGGAGGGAAAAAAAAAAACAAGCTGTTTTCTAAATGCAGGTCTGTTACATTTACAAAATTTTAGCATTAGCGAAAATTCAAGTTTCCATATATGCAGATATGAAGGTGCAGTCATACAATCCCCATGAGTTTTAAATAAATTTTGGGTTTAATACTTAGTTTCAGGCTCTTCTAGGTAAAAATTAGAGTCAGTAAGTACTAGTTAAAATCAAGGAACACAGAAATCTGGAAGCCACCAGTTATGGATCTAGAATGAAGCCTGCCCATGACTTGCTTCAGAAAACCAGGTAAATTTGGGTACCTGCTGTATGCCAGATATTATGTGACATGATGAGGCAATACAGCTATTCTTATTTATAAAAAGTGGTTTTTAAGATAAATTCTTGTTCATAAACTAGTTATCATGCACCATACTAGTTTGAAAGCAAGAATTCTAAATTTGCATTTCCACATGCTTGTATAATTCAGGCAATTTACTGTCTTGGGCATTGCTAAGTTCACCCCATGTTGAAGCACTTGGCAAATATAAGACTTGCAAGGTTACAAGAAGATTCACAAGGGTTCAATGTCAGACCAGTCTCTTCCTCTTTATCTCCCAGTATCTGTTTCTGTCCCACACGTCATGGCCAATGACATTCTGATGTACCTCTGTATCTGCTGCTCTTAGACAGGCTTATAAATGAAAAAATAGGTGATAACATACTTCCATGTAACCTCAACTCATGAGACTGCCAGCCAGACTTCTAGATTAGAACAATACATGCATAGGAAGATCTCAACCCAGACTCTAATCACAATCAATCAGTGAGATAAGTCAATGTTATTAAAAATACATTGAATGTTTTTATTCAATTACCTCATCATAAATACACGATGTAAGAGATGAACTTGTATTTAAAAACTCAAAGTTCTGGACTGTTTGGGTTTAATAAGGACAAAATAATCAGTTGCAGATGCTTTCACTTAACATTCAAAAATACCCCATGGGACAGCAAGATAAAATTTTATGGTCATCTGTCATTTTAATGATGTGCTTATTATAATGCAGAACATCTCTGTCCTACTTGCATGGTTATAGAAAACAGACTAAACTAAATAGGGAAGCATTTAGCTGCACTACATCTACCTTGTATCATTAACAAAGAGCACATCCTTGGGATAGGAATTACTAATATATCTGTTCACTTTAAAGGAAAAAAATCATAAATCCTTTCCATTCAAGCATAATTTAAGTCTGTCAGTTGCTTTTATTTACTTTTTTTCCCCCCTTACAGTCTTTAATTTCAAACAACCTAAACCACCCTATATGCCTTCCATTTTTATCTGTCCACAGCATTGCTTTCTGTTTGGGATGGGAGAGAATATAGAAATGTTCAGGGACTGCATATGTTTTGCCAGGAACACCATAAACTATTATTTAATTTTCAGTGAACATTTTACATTTCACATTTACAGGGAAGGGGAGCTTTTCCCCTACTACTGCCTACAAGGCAATCTTTGGATCTTAAGTAACTGTAAATCCTTCCTTATGGCTTCTTTAAAATTAATTTGCACAATACGTTACAGATTCTCTACACTCCTTATATACCAACCCCTCATGTCTGCTGAAGATGGAAACACAACCAAAGATCCCTCCTAAGGGTCAAGCATACATTCATGGACTGTTTCCTGCTCCCTCCCAAAAACAAACCTAAGACAAGATTAAATTTTTATTGAAATGTGTGTAACAGACCAAGATTATAGACAAAGATACTTTTGTGGAAGAAGGGAAAATAAATCATACAATACATCATACATTAGACCCATACTTGGAATATAATAAAACAACTTGAAACTAAATAGTGGTAGCTCTCTGCTTCTTTGCACAGGAAGAAATTAAGACAGAAGGAAGAGAGTCTCTGGTTACAAAATGGCCTTTTCCTTCAGTTTTCAAAAGTCCAGCTGGAATCACTGTCCTGACTGGAATCCAGAAAAGGAAATGCAGAGACCAAATCAGCTTACACCACCATAAACACCAAGATCAATATATATGATTACTCTATTTAAAATTTATGTCATTTAAAGCTCATGATGTCATTACAAGTACCTTATATTCTTCTTGATTTGCATATCTGTCCAAAGCGAAGCCAGTCCTGCAAAGACTGAAAATCCTTCTTTTAAGAGAACTTCCAACAATAAGAAAGAAGTAAGCAATACTTACAGAAAACTATGAGGGAATTCCTACTTTTCTGCTTCTTTCTGTATTAGAAATCAACCTTTAAGACTCAGAGCAGAAAGCTGATACAGAACAGCTAGAAAAAGATCTGGAGGAAGTAGAAGAGTGTCCATGTTCTCCAAATAGTAGCTTTTAGGAATTTGATGCCACTTACAAATACCCAAGTGCATCAAAGCACAGAAAAAATGACTGCAGTTGATGCTGTTATTCCTGGTACCATTGCATCACTATTCCACATACTAAGAAAGAGAGGTTCAAAGGGATATGCCCAGACCCATGGACCAAGCCAGAAGGGACAGCACAGCACTCAATCCTGAGTTTTAGTTCCCTGTTCCAAGAGAATAACTTAAGCAAACATTCTTAAGCAAAACCTCCTCTTCCCACCAAGATAAGGGTGATAGACCAATTAACACTTTACACGTATTCATGTTACTTTTCTGGAGCCTCTTATGATAAACTAGGGTCTGCTGCCTTTGAAGTCCAATGTAACAGTACAAACAGCATCAGCAGATGTGAATCAGGGACAAAAAGCAAAGACAGAGAGGCAGGCACTCAATCCCACAGCAGAATTATCCCCACCAGCATTCTAGGGCTTACTTCCCTCCTTGCTTCCACTGAACTTGAACATTAAAGTTAATATTTTTCTACAGGAATGAAATTTTAATTTATCTGCTCCAAGGTACTAAGACATTAATATAAACCTGTCTTTCTACCTAATATTTCTTCTCCATCCATAATAAAGAATCCAGCTCAGCTTTACATCAGCAGCTGCCAACAAACAACTTCACTCCCTGTAAAGAAGTGGTTCCAAGTATTATTTACTCTACTACAACATGTTGTTGCTCCCGAGTTCTCTTTTTACTAGACCTGATGATAGGCACAACAGAGAATATTTCAACATTGCCATCTGTCTCCTTGGCACATCATATCAAGTGAGTTGCTGCCACTTTGATGCTAAATTAGAACTTCCCACCAGATAATGTTAAGCCAGAGGCTGCTGACAGGTTGTCCTATCTCCCTCGTTACCTTCTTCCCTTAAGTCTTTTTTTGATATTGAACTGTCTGAGTATCTTAAGAACAAGTTTCTACATGGCATGCATTAAATTGCAGGAATCATCAATAATATGCAGTCTGAAAGAAACCTTTTATAAAAGACTTTTACAGCATCATTAAATTTATGACACTACTTCTAGTACATCTGACAAGATGATAGTCTCACAAGAGTCTCACAAGTTCTCACAAGAGATAGTCACAAAGAGGTTCATGATAGTGCTTGGAAGGGAAAAGACAGACATGTTGTGGGACAAACCAACTCACAGAGAAGTTGGAAACTGTAAAGTGAGGATCAACCCATACCTGCTGTTAAAACACTGATACTGCATGTCAGCATGTTCTCTTAAATCCACCTCCCTTCCAAGATAAATCAATAGAGCTATGTTAGGAAAGTTATAGTCCCAGTTTCTCACCACTGATTGCACTCTTGTCTGAGACAATCTAATTCTTTATTTCAACTTCCATTTTTGCAGTTGAAGACATATGACTCTACTTGGCAGCTGAGCTGAGAGAAGTGCAGACCGTGCACTTCAGCGCTGCAGGAAGGGTATTAGCAGGTACCTCAAGGGACCCGGAAACATTGAGGATACATTCTTTTGTTGTTGTTGGGAGGTGAGAGAAGATTATTCTGAGGGTCTACTCAGTTCAATACAAAGAGAAAACAGATCTCCCAAAACCTTTGAATCTAAAATTTTTTTCCCACATTTTTCCAAGCACCAAAGCCAGGCTTTGCAGGTCAAATGTGCTGCTTAAAAAAAAATAAGCCCATTTCAATTCCAAATAAAATATAGTGTAAGATAGGGCTAAAAAGATGGTAAAAGTGGCCACGATCCCAGCCCCAGCAGAACAGAGTTCAAGAAACATTTGGAAAAAGCTCTCAGGTACAGGGTGGTATAGTTGGAGTGTCCTGCTCAGGGCCAGGAGTTGGACTCTCATGTTCCTTGTAGGTCCCTTCCAGCTCAGCACATTCTATGATATCAAGTTACGTCAGGGGGGATGTAGCTTACATTTAGGAAAAGTGGTCAAGAAGTAATTCAGAAAAATAACCTGTTTAGAACAAGCAGACAAGTAGAGAAAACAGTACATTAGGAGACGGTTATGCTCTCTTCAGTGAAGTCTCTCAGAACAGTAGTGTCAGACCTCGCACAGAAGGACAGAATCCACATGCTGGACTTGAGTACAAACAAAAGGAACTACACAAAAACATTTATTATAAAATACTAAACCATGTGAAGAGAAAATAGGATGTAACATCAATTTCGAGTCTGATAATGAGAAAAATCCAAGGGAAGGATCAAACTATTACCAGAGGATTCTGTTTCTGACAAAAAAAAGCAAATGAAAATTTCATAGTCTTTGATTGAAATACTATTTTCAGTCTTTCAATATATTTTCATGACTATCTTATATTTCTTACATTAAAAGACTCTGGCATATTAAAGTGTAATATATTATTCCATTTCTGATGTGGAAAATGACCGGGACATCTCTTAGAATCATTTTATTTAACTAATTCTAAGTGAAGAATTCAGGGCACTTAACAATTTCCTTAGTGAATTAAAAATTTTAAAATTTCTCATATAATTTCCACTTGATATATTTGAGGATACTCAAACCAGGTAAAAGTGCTCTATAGATGGAGCTGCCTGATCCTGGGCATGTAAATGACTTTACACAGCTAAGTTGAAAAACAAACAAAACCAAGCTCATCAAGTTTGCCATGTGTGGGCTGTCAGGAAAGCAGCCATCTCCAAAAGACACCTCTTCCCTGATGGGCACTCACTGGAATCATCAGCACAGAGATGAAGGAATGTTTACACTAAAACAGAGACTATAATATTAGTATTACAGGTTTATAAGGCAAACAGCTTATGTAGCTGTTGATTTCCCTGGGCCATTACTTACACAGGCTTCTTCCTGTTTCAAACTGGCTAACAGCTCTTCTGGAAGATGCTGATGTAGGAAGTGGTGGGGTTAGCTGGACACCAGACACCACCTTTGCCCATGAACTCAGTCCAGTTCAGCATCTATTTAAGCCCATTTGGCACATTATACAACACAGTCTGTTACTGAAAGTTTCTGTACAGCAGAGGATTTGCCTTCCCGTGTTTGCTACTCATCAGTCAGATAAGAAACTTAAAGCGGTTCCCTAAGGATTTAATTCAGACACAAACTGCTGCAGGACAGCCCTGCCAGCACAGGAAGGAAGGAGGGCAGCTCGCCCACAGGACCTAAACCACTGTATTAACATTATTCCTCATGTCCTTAAGGCATGATCACTTACCTAGACTTCCTCGTCCAAATGACATGGCATTCTTTATGTTTTCTCCCTGAAAAGCATTCTTCCCAGATTAAATAAAGAAATAAATTTACTGGGCTTAAATTTTGAGGTTTATATTCCAAGTTTCTATCACCAAATTTGATAAACAGGCTGCCTTTGAAGATTAATTGTTTGACACTAGGAAGGAGTTAAGAAATTAATTGTTATAAACTATTATCTCTATACCCTAAATACCAGCAGGTCTAAGTCATTAACTTACCTAATTAAACAGAGAGAAACAGTGCTTGTAAAAGACCAATACAAAGTAAGTTTAACTTTATGATAGATCTATTACATCTTTAATCAGGTCTAAACTCTGGGCACTTTAAACCCTCCTCACCTGCTCTGGTCTTATTTAGCATATCCTGTTATCCACCAACACCTCTGCCAGGAGACAAATGTCTCAAGAAACATTAAACTCCTCTAGGCCATTGGCTAAAATCATACAAGAAAATAAAGGGAAAATACCTGCATCATCTTTTACAAGATTTGCTTCCTTCTGACTTACAGCATTCATAAACTAAAAACATTCAGTGCTCCTCAAACAAATCTTCTAAGACTCAAAGTTTCTCCAGTAAGTTGGGTCAAATTTGCATCTGAATCTGAGGTAATTTAATTATCAGGAACCTTGGGTTTGTCTTATAGTAGGTTAGATTTCAGTTAGGCTCTAATATTCACAAGGAAACAAAAATGGAGCTGCTAAGGGAGACAGGAAACAACAAATCTAAAAGGGAGAGCAAAAAAATAAAGAAGAGAAACTTCTCCACAATCCTTTAAAGCAACTTCAAGACAAAGTGAAAACAATGTTTATTATAATTCTTCATTTAAAATGAGGTTTTTTCATCTTTCAATAAGAATAAAATATTTCTATTTATAACTGAAGTTAAATAACAGTGGTGTTTGAATTATCATGATTTCCATAGTTTGGAATGACTTCAGATTGAATGAACACGATGATTTCCATTTTCACTGCTTTTAGCATTTTGAAATGCAATCACATTTTCCAGTTTTCACTGTATTTTTATCCTCCACATCTGACAAAAGTGCTTCATTATTTTTAAATGCTAGGTGTTTATACACAAATGAAAAAATACAAGCTTTTACTCATGGAAAGGTAGATGAAAAGAGCCATGAACCCCATTTTTTAGCTAAAAATCAGGGATTTGCAACAGCATAGAGCACAGATGTTTAAGAGCAGCCACCTGACTGCTGGTTCACTGTGTTAAAGTGACTTTAACTAGTATCTGAACCCACAATATGATTTGATGTTCTAGGAACAAACTCACATATTTTTAATTTCTCAGTATTTACTGACGAATCAATAAAGACCCAATATGTCAATCATACACAGTAGAAGCCATTCAAATCTATCAAATCCATCACTCAGTGATGAAAGCTAAGCTACAGTTATATTTAAGACACTTCCATCTTACAAATTACAAAATTCAATGACACAAATATTCATGGCCATGAATATGGATTAATATATCCCATCCTTCACTTACAAATGTCCTGTGTCCAACACTGACTTTGTCTCAATCACGGATTCTGAGAGGGCAGCAGTTCACTCATGCAGTGAGTGAATGTATATGCAAAAGAGACAACAGTATTTTACTGCAAAATTACTTTTCCCAGGCTATATTCCTTATTTCAGTGCCTTCACATATTGGCTTTCCTCAACCACCATTTCTACATGCAGCCACTGGTATTTGCATTCTTCCTGAGAAATGAAGTTTTTTTCATTAACTAATTGTAACAAAATCACAAAGCTCTCTCATTCTCCTTCCTCATTTCTCACAAACCAAACAAACCTCCCTATTTTCCTGCTGCCAGCCACATGCACCATGCCCAGTAGAAAGAGGACTCAAACCATTCAGGGATCTGCATTCAGCTAAAGCAGAGTCTGTTCCATAAACTTAGCTAGGACTTGGGAGGGATTTACCATCTCGGTGTTAGCCACCACAACATTATTAATATTCAGAGAGTATTTGCAAGTAACTCGATATTGCTTCATATTTTCTAAAAATAAACTAATCTCAGAACAAAACAGACATTCCCCAGTTTTCAAGTTTTGATTCAGACATAGTGTCATGAAGTGTGTGCACAGGGTAGTTGAATCATTTAACAGACTCTGCAGAGCAGTCTCCAAGACAGGTTCTCTTAAACTGCATCACACCTATTACTGCATTTTCCCCTTGAAACCAGGACAAAGACTGAGACAGAATGAGGGCAAAATTTCCAAAAGGAAACCAACCTGTCCAGACTGGGAAGCAAAATCCCATGGGGAAAAAAATATTCTTTAAAATACCCCTAACAAACAACAAAAAAATCCACTTGACTTTTTCTGCCTAACAATAATGTTAACTCATTTAATAAGGCTCTGACATTTGCTTTCAGAACCACCTGGGACCAGAAAATAAAGCTTAGTGTGCAGCCTGCAGTCACACCTATTATTACAAAATCCAGAGCCCATTTCTGTATGCCATAAAGGAGTTGTTATATTCAGAGTTTCTTAGTGATCTGCTTTCTCCAGCATCCTGTTCTACATCTGTGACATGCTGGCAAAATCTCTCCTCAGCTGCAGGACGTGATTGTAGATGTGTCTTCAGACAAGACACATTACCTCCCACAGAAAACAGGACTAGGCAAATGCCTCTGAGCTACATAACAGCATCAAGAAACAGGACAAAGGTGGAATTAGGGGCCTGTAACCTTCACTGATTAAAACCAGAAATAGTAGGGGTGCAAACACTCAGAATAAGTTGCTTTCTTGAACTGAAACCAACTCGTTTAATAGGATCATTTTGACCATGAGGTGACAGAAAGGATAGGATTTCATGTCAATAAACATAAATATTGGGCTTTACATCAGGCTTCTTCCTGACTAAAACCATTGAAATTTGGACAGAAAGTTCTAGTTCTGCTTACTTAAGCAGAAATTAAAATGTAGGGTTGTAGTTTCAATGTAAGAATTAGATTATCACAGAATTATAGATTGGTTTGGGTTGGAAGGGATCTTAAAGGTCATCCAGTTCCAACCCCCATGAAACAGGCAGGGACAACTTTTACTAGACTAGATTGCTCAGAGCTCCATTCAGCCGGGATTCACCTTAAGATTGACCTATCTCAGTATAACATGAATAAAGAACCAGAGTTCAGAACCATTAGCTTGTCTAAACTTGTGAACATCCATTATAAAAATCACATTTATCTCTTATTCATCTACTTTGCATATTGTTCCCCAAATACTTCTCAGCTATGCTTTCAGTTTAGAATAAATCCTGCTAATTATTTTTCTAGTCTAACAATCACTGTTCCTCTGCTAGTCTTTCCCCCTTGTCACTAAGTTTGTTTTCATCATACAATTACAGGAATAAAGGTTGATTGCTGGATTTTTATTCTCCAGACGTATTAGAACATTAACTGCCTGGTGAACTAAAAGCCAGTGTAGTGTTTGGAGTTTATTAATGACTTTCAGGTTACAATTAGAAGGACACGTGAAAAAGTCACTGATCACATCAGATAGTGTCATTAGCATTCTCAACTGGCTGCCACAAATTAAAAATGCAGGAACTTTAAAAGACTTCCTATAAAGAGTGAAAGACAACAACAGTGTAAGTATCCTCTGAATTTCCATCAGCAATTTCCATCTGACCTGCTGCCAGCCAAGTCTGCTCTGAAACCTGGAGCAGTGGAGCTTGCTCCCAGTGCCTCAGTACCTGAATTCATCACTTCTGCTCAAAGACTCTGCAGCTGAAAGGTAGCACGAAACTGCTGCAACGCTGCTGCTTTGGGGACCTGACCTAGGATTTCGACGCTTAAACACTTCAACCTTTAAAGCTCCGTGCAGATACACCAGCTCCAGGTATATTTCATCACTTCGGCACACGCTCCCATAAAGTTGGAACTATTCCTCATAGTAAAGTCTGTACTCACACTACGTAATACATTTGGAGTAAGCAGAGAATAACTATACTTGGACAAATTCTGGTACTTTTAAATAGCTATAAAAATACACGAAGCCATATGACAAATGAACATTCTGTTGTTATCAAATCCAACATACAGGTACTGACATTTCAGGACAAGTGTTGCCCTCAGTTAAATCCATTCCCTTGCTCTTGCTGAGTACTCACACATCAGAGCCATCTGTCATGATTAAGTGTTTGGTGTAAAGTCTTGCACGTGAACCTTTTTCTTCTCTCCCACCACTTCCTTTAGGTGATTGCTGGATCTTTCAATCCAACACCAAAACCTTTACAAAACTGTGAGAAGTCAAGTGCATAAAACACTACCTGTTCAGTTCAGTGACTGGTTTTTGGGTTTTTCCTGAAGGCAAACCCAAGTTTATTTATATTATGTGCTATTGAAGCTATTAATACATACACCCATGGTTATCTTGATGGAATTTTAGTGTTCAGACAAATTTTTCCTACAATATACACTACTTATTTTATGAGTAGTATAGTATTCCATAAAAAGTATCTTCTGTGTAACACCTAAATGTACTAGAAAGGTTAATATGGCGCTTCATAACACACAGGCTGATGACAGAAGTAAAAATGCAATTCTGAAAAGCAGAAATGTCAACACATCTCTAAAGACATAAAATGACAGAAAATTAAATGTTACCAACTGCTGACTTTGAAGAAAGGCTTCTTGAAGCGAAAGGATGAAATAGAAAAAAAAGGGCACAAATCATATTTTAAAAGCATAATAATCTACTTAATGCAACTTTAAAGAATGCTTTTCACACACATAAGCTTCTAAAAACACTGTTCATTTCCCTTATACTGCAATAATTTCAAAGGGTCCAGAAACAGAGGGTCCACAAATGCAGCTCGTTAACCTTCTGAGGTGATTAGCATCTGAGTTTCTGTATCTTTTGGCAAATTATAAATCTTTCAAAAGAACCTCATTTTTTTGGAAGGGCATTTTGTAAAATGAATCCTGACTTTGCATTTAATTTCAGAAACTGGGATGCACATGTGTATATAAGCAGACACACACACACACACACACATACACACACATTCATGCCTACACTGTCGCATTACATACAATTGCAGAAGTGTAGAGAATAAATATCAACATCAGAGTACCAGAGTGTACATCTGTAGACACTCAGGTTTGCACACACATGCCAGCAGATATTTGAAAAGTAACACTCATTAAATTTGCCTGATGCAATCCTCAAAGTTTCAGGAGGATGACAGGGTTTCCTGGAATGTGGAAAGGAAGGTGGGAAAAGCCTTACAGTTTCCTTTATATACTAGGATGCAGGAACAAAACACACTTAAAAAAAAATAAATAAACATCAGTCTTCCAAAACCAAAAGATGACCTACAAGAAAACTGGAGGGGGACTTTTTACAAGGGCAAGTAGTGACAGGACAAGAGGGAATGACTTCAAACTGAAAAAGAGTAGCTTTAGAACAGACATGAGGAACAAATTCTACCCTTCGAGAGTAGTGAGGTCTTGGCACAGGTTTCCCAGAGAAGCTGTGGCTGCCCTATCCGTGGAAGTGTTCAAGGCCAGGTTGGATAGGGCTTGGTGCAACCTGGGCAAGTGGAAGGTGTCCCTGTCCATGTCAGGGGGAGGAACAAGATTATCTTTAAGGTCCCTTCCAATCCAAATCATTCCACAATTCTACGAACCTCTAAATTAGCACAAGCAAAAGAATGGGTTAAATATAAAATTGGGAGACTTGTTAACATCCTGGATTCCCCCAGTCCAGGTTTCAAATCTAATCCATTAGGAAGGTTTTGCAAAGCTATGAAGTCCCAAGGAAAACACAGTGTGTGTACTTTACCAGCCTCAGGAACCTGCAGCTGCAACAACACAGCTATCCTCACCACCCTACTGATTCCTGAATTATCATCATTAAATCCTAAGATCCTCAGGTTTTTCACTTGACATTTTTAATCTAACATGTCCAAGGGCTAACATCTGTAGACAACAGCATAGCCCAAGGTATAAGCCTGCAAGGAAATGTAAAACACCAGCTGATACTCCCAAATATTCAGACATGATCCCACTGGGAGAAGAAACACAGCAATCAGTGTTCAGTGAAAGCTGCAGAACACATTTATTACAGCTCAGCACTAAAACTTTAAGTTGCCAAATTTGCCCTGAGAAAAAGTCAGGAGTGAAGCTCATATGGGTACCTGAAAGGCAGGAGTGCAGTAACCAGCACACTGGATTTACAGAGGGAATTTTAACACTGCAGAGTCTTGAAGCCCTGGGCCACTTTCTGATGCCAACTTCAAACCATACTTGGCAAGAAAAGTTATCCCCTGATAAATTTTATTCCTAATACTGACAATTTTTCCTCAAATTGCATACATCTCTGCAGTCAGCAGCACTGATCAAGTCAGCCTTGTGATTTGTTTTTTGTTTTTCACAAAGTGTAAGTGATAGGGGCAAAAACAGGACAAGAAGAGCACAGTCTTGATTCTGTCAATGCAGGTTCCTATAGAAAGTACAAAATTTGTTCTTCTGCAGTATAATTATGATGTTATAATGACTGCACTCCCAGCAGACATCAAGGAAATGCAGAGGGCAATCTGGCCTACTTCCTTTATGACTAAGTTAATCAATCCAAAATCTCAGCCAAAGGGAAATTTATACTCACTTGCTCATTTGAAAGCTCCAATAATGAGCATGGATATGTTTACCATACCACAACAGAAATGGAAGCAGAATAGAGGGGAGAGACATGGAAGAGGAAAGGAGGGGAAAAAGAGAGACAAACAATGCAGGTGATGTCTCTTCCTGATATTACAAGTCATTATAATCAAAAATTATGGCAAAAATTTGAAAGGCAAATCCATCCTAAGATATTTAATCACATTGTTCATGATGTTGGACATTAGAGAAAATTTCATTTCTGCAAGACAAATATGGTCTGTGACAGTATTTTTAGAGGAAGACAAAAACAATTTGAAGGGTGTGCACAAACACAGATGTCTCTGCAGGTTCCAGCCTAGGAATGGTATTTTAAACCTCCCATCAAAAACCACAATGCTGAACAACTTCAGAGGGTAATATTTTCTTTCTCCTTCTAGAAAAGTACTACAAGACAGCCCACTAAAGTACTAATAGACTTTTGAAGAATGTAATAAAATTATTTTTTGTTTCACTGTACTTCTTCCACCAAAAGTGTCTGTGTCAGACCCTAGGAGAGGGATGCTCGTAGGATTCCAGTCTAATTGTTATTTTCATGGACAACATTCACATCTACTTAATAGTTATAAATTGGATTTTTCATGACAACAGGTTATTCTTTCTGTAAAAGCAACTTTTAAGTGTTCAATTCACACAGCCCATGAGAAAATTGTAAAGGATTCCAAAGGAAGAGCAGCAGCCATTCAATACCGTCAGTCAAGGCCCCTACCATAACATGAAGCCAGGAGGGATTGCATGCACACAGCTACCTTTCTAGGGAGAATATAATGAAAACTTACCTCAAAATACTCTAATTAATCAGAGATATTGCCCACAGACGTAAATACGTTCTGCTAAGATTAATGGTTTCTTCTTTTCCTATTTATATTCAGACAATTATTAGCTTTAACAAGCATTTGCCTTTCAAGAGAGTAACTTTAGGGAAAAGAAATCAGAAGCATAGCACTAATGATACAGGAAGTTTCAAGAAAAATACCTCCAAAGACAGCAGACCTAGGATAAATTAGTTATTTCTGGAAGAAAAACAAACATTCAAAATAAACCAACCAAGCAAAAAACCCAAAACAAACACACATCATAAACCTGACATGCATACAGAGCACAGTCCTCAGGCCACAGATATCCTTCCCAAAAGGCTCAGTAGATAAATGGATTTAGTTTACTAAAAATGTCCATTGTGAATGCACATATGTTTCTGTCATTGCTCAGAATTAACAACCTGCTACTATTACACTGCCATCATACTAAGTCTCCATGAATTACATGGATAGATTCCTCCTAAAATCTCTGAGCTGTTCACAAGTACATGCATAGGTTTGCAAATCAAACTTGTAGATTCTATAGTAACCACCACGATTTTCCATAAACAATACCTACTCCTTCACAGTCTTTTAGTCCACAGAGATACTTAGGCCACAGGAAGTGGCCCAAGTAATCATGTTCGGGGCTACATCAAGAGTCACCAGATTGTTGAGGGAGGTGATTCTGCTCTCTGCTCTGGTGATATCCCACCTGCAGTGCTGCATCCAGCTCTGGGCTCCCAGCACAGGAGGACATGGACCTGTTGGAGCCAATCCAGAAGATGTCACAAAGGTGTTTAGAGGGATGGAACACTGCTGCAAGAAAAGGCTGAGAAAGTCAGGGCTGTTCAGCCTGAAGAAGAAAAGGCTCCAGGCTGCCCATATTGCAGCCTCCTATTGCCTAAAGGGGCTACAGGAGAGCTGGAGAGGGACTTGTTACATGGGCATGTAGTGGCAGGACAAGGGAGAATGGCTTGACACTGACAGAGTAGGTTTAGATCAGGTATTAGGAAGAAATTCTGCCCTGTGAGGGTAGTGAGCCACTGGCACAGGTTGCCCAGAGAAGCTGTTGGCTGCCCCATCCCTGGAAGTGTTCAAGGCAAGGTTGGACATGGCTTGGAACAACCTGGGATAGTGGAAGGTATCCCTGTCCATGGCAGGGAATTGGAATGAGATGAGTTTTATGGGCCCTTTCAACCCAAACCACTGTAACTCTATGAAGTACCTTTGGAAGACATCACAGTTTCAGTGTCTGACTCTGTGGAACAACAGAACCTTCATGACCTCCAGCATATTAAACCACTATGGTATTTAGATGTCAAAGTGACTCATATGGCTTACAAGATGCGGAGAAATTAATCCACAAATTCATCCTTAGTGCAGACTCCAATAACCTCAAAGTAGCCAGCATAATCCAAATAACTATTCCATCTTTTCCGGTATTTAGATACTGCTTTATAGTCTTCAGCACCTGCACAATCTCTTCATTTACTGGGCACATTCCTGTTATATCGTGATTAATTCTGCAAGGATTACACTGGCTATATGCAACTCTAGTCCCAGGCAAAACCCTATTTATCACATTAACACCAAACTGGGAAATTCCATCACTACCATAACAGTTCCTAGGGACAGGGCTATGGTTATTCTCCATCCTCCAACAGGGCTGCAACAGCTGGGGAAGGCACAGACTGAACGTATTAAAGCCCAAATCAACATCTGTTTTCCAAGACCCTTACAAGTTTTCCAACTCCTTCTGATGCCAGAGATCTGCATCTACTCACCAAAGCAGAGCACAAGCAACTGCAACAAACTTATCACTATTTTGATGAATGGAAAATAAAAGCTATACTTTCCTTCCTGACAAAGATTTCTTGTAATAAAACAACCAACTCTGCCCAAAAAAATTAATCTTTCACTGGTTTGGGTTTCTTTTTTAGCTCTGTGCCACACCAGCTCGTTTGCTTAGAGCAATGAGCTATTGAATTAGATTACATGTTTTTAATAAGTCAATCTAGTAGAGCAGATCTGAATGGCTTCACAAAGTCTAAATTGTTTGTAGAGTAATATTAATAATAAGTGGCAAAAACATGGATTTACAATTCTGTTGAGTCCACAAGTGACAAATACACATTTTCTCAGCATAGCTATCAGCTTCTAAACATATTTTAATTAGTCCTAAATAAAATCGCACATTTGGATGGCATTAGGGATTATTTTAGGCAAATTATAGGTTAACAGGAATAAAGCCTCCACCTGAAATCAGAGCTAAACTGAATGCACAAATAGATATGTAAAGCCCAGCTAGTGATGAAAAAGAAGAATTTTTGCTACAGAAGAGAAAGTCTCCAGACTTTTACTGATCCCAAGACAAAAATCCATGAAGTTTTAACCCTGCAGCACCAGGTACGCTCAGCAGCCCCACGTGCTCCAGGATGCCTCCCCAAGAGTCCTATCAGTAAAACAGCAAGACCTAAGGAGGAGGGGCTCCTGGATAAATGGAGGGGTTTATTGCTGCTGGGGCAGCAGGTGCCTGCAGTACAAAGCTACAGTGGTATTCAGGGGTCCTGGGCAACTGAACTGTGACTCAGGTCTTTCAGGAAAAGAAAGATGCTTGGAAAGCTCCATGGGACTGGTGTGGCCTCATGAAGTCACCAAAGTGAAGGCTCTTGGTCACTCCAACTGGCAGCCGCTGTGCAGACTTACTGGCACAGAGACACAGCAAACTTAGTCAAAAGCTCTTCCTGAAAGCAACTGGAGATGCTGCAACTGACAGAGATGCTCTCCAAACACTGCAGCATACCAAAATTGTTTTTAAAATAGGGAAGAAAAGCATTTTTACATTTTCTGTGTAGTTTTTAATAAAGTTTTCATCATTTTTCAGGCAGGGTTCCAGTTACAGTTTTTTTTCAGCCTAAACATTTAGCATGGATTTACATAAGGAAGCACTTCCAGGGAATACAGGGCTACTTTTAAAGTTGGAAGTGCTTTGTACTATGTGATGTATTTGAAAAAAAAATAAGTAACTATAAAGACATTAAAAGAATCAATGAAAATGCAATAAAGAAAAATGCTTTGTTTTCAGAAGCCAAGAAAATCTGCATGACTTGGAAATCAATGAAGTATTTATTAACAAAAGTGAGATTTCTTTTATAGCACAGTACTGAAAAAATAGATGTAAAGCTTAACTGTCAAAACACACCAAAACATACCAAAATACAGCCAACTAAATATTTAGATTAATTAATTATGTCTACAAAATATTTTATAGCTCAATACACTTTAACAAAAACCACCTTGCTTTCAACAACTGCACAGGTTTAGGGTTTGCTAACCTGTCCAAGCAATGTCACTTGAATAATTTAATAGAAAAGGCAAATGTCACCAAGCCATGCTAACTATCATACAATATGCATTTAGATTACTTACTGGCCCACCACATCCAACTGCACCAGGAATAATCTCCACAAATCCAACCTTCTCTGCACCTCTCTTTGTTCTCTTACCTTTGCAAAACTGTGCAATTCCTAAAGCATCTTTGCACAGAGGCTGAGCAAGTAATGCTCACATCAGCTGACTCCAGAGAACTCCAAGATCTCTGCAAGATGCGTCACTCCCCAGAGGTTCAGAAGGATTTCTCCTTTTTTCCTAAGCCTTTACTTTCCTCTGTTTGACTATATTGGGCTGTCCTTGCTTTCTGTTGAATACAGTGAACAGAGCACTGGGTACGCTCTAACATAAGGTCTAGATAAAGGCAGTTGGAAAATCCTTATGACTTGTCAAAGGGAAAACCCTGGGATCTGGTGGTCACCAAATTTGTCCTTGTGGCCAAGGCAGCCACCAGTACCCTGGGCTGTATGACAGCCAGCAGGCCAAGGGAAGATTGCATAAGGTCCCTGCCAACCTCAACTATCTTGTGATTCACTTCCAGGACAGATCAGCTTCCAAAAGAGCCCATTTTGTCCTTTTTTTAAAAAAACCAATGCCATAGTTGGAAATTCCAGAATTAATCCATCTATTTTTAACTAACGATTAAGCAATTGCAACCAAAATGTTGTCCATCAGCTTCTCTGAGAGGAAAATTCAGTTGTGATTTACAGTCTATGATGTGTGGATGTTAAGTGAGTGCAACAGACTGTGACAGACTATGAAAACAGAGAATATAAAAAACGTATACAGAAAAGCTGAGAGAAAAAATGATAGAGCATTGAATTCTTTGATTAGAAGGCAAATCCCTGTCTCCCTAGATATGATGGAAGAATTAAAACTGAGTGAGGTTGTTGGGCTTGCAACTGTAAGTTCCTCAAGAAAATTTATTTCACAATATATAAAAAATATTGTACGGTATACAAGCCATCCGGAGCAAATTCCATGCATATCAACACAATTTCAAAGGATTACAAAAGCCAAAGTACTGCATTCTTGAAATACTCTTCCTCCTACTGTGTCTAAGACTTTCAGCATTAAGTTTGCTTATCAAGTTTAGACCATAATACAACTCTGCCAATAGCTGAAAATAACTCTAACTTAAATATTTAATGTACATTAAAAGTACCAACTATAATAATGGAAGTAGAAATCACAAATTTTCTTTAAAGTATGTTTCATATCAAGTAACAAAGTTAACAAGCTCAGTCCAGACATTTATTTATTTCCCTCAGGCTGCTAAATCATAAGACAAACTCCCAAGGGAGCTTGAAATTCAGGAACGGGGAGATGAAGGAATAAACCCGTGGCTGAGAGAACAATAATGGAAAGAGAAAAACAACTTATATTTCCTGTACCCAATGAAAACTGAAGTAGAGAATAAATATAACTTCACAGCAACACAGACCTATCGACCCAACCAAATATCATTGAGCTGGACTAAGGAAATGTCTCAGAAATGTGCTACAACAGCACAGAAGCTCATAACACTTCCAAGCAAAAGACAAATAAATTGTTTTTTAAGAAAAGACAGTCTTGGGGAAATAGTGGCTTAGTAAATCATAATCCTTAGATTTGGCTCACACCAATAGCTCTTAGCTCCTCAGGTACTTAAAATTCAAATACCATTAGGAAGTATTTGTCCTGTGTGATTCTTCCCCCTTCTCAGACAAGGTTTAGTACACATGACTTTGAAGATGCTCAGAATTTAAATGTTGTTATGAGTAACTTTTACATTTATCAAACTTTATAAACTGATCCTCCATAACTAAAAGTTCACTAAGAGTTCAAATCACCATCTTTAGCTGTTACAGCTCACCTAAACCCCATTCCTCTTTTGTTTTAAGCTGTAAAAAGGTGGATTCAGGTGTGTCCAGATGCATTTGGATTTCAGACTTGTCACAGAAATGGAATGAAAATCCATGGGGATTCTCCACAGTACTAAAAATTCTATGAGCATTGGAGGGGATAAATTTGAAATACACTGCTGACAAGAGTTTACATCAATAAATGAACTCACAAAGTAATGTTTTAAGTATATTAGAATAAGAACTCTCATAGACCTTTTCAAGCCCGGCTCCTAAATCATCATTGTGAATTGTCATGGATACCAGCTCCAGAAATGCAATGCAGATGAAGAGAAGGAATTCTCAAAGAATGAAACTATTCTTAGTCTGTTATCAAATTCTACCTAATCTTTAGAAATGCAGATGTGCCGACAAGGCGATACCACTGCCATTTTTGTTCTGGCTTATCACTTACTTTTAAAGCACACTGTCTAGTTCCACATTATAAATAATTCAAGGGAAGCCAAGTTTCAAAACCCTTGTGTTCAGAGTTCAAAATAGGCAAGTTAAAAAGAAGAGTGTGCTTTTAATATTGCCAAGTCTTTACACACAAACAAACTACCCCCATATTCTCACAGTTCTCCCAGCAAAAACCAACATGCAGCATCCTTAGGTTTGTTGTGTATATGCAAACCGTATGTTGGAGGTCGGGAATTTTTCC
>VZRN01005754.1:276404-314548 GCA_013397935.1 Dasyornis broadbenti | reverse complement strand
ATAATTCTCATGGAGAAACCCCAAAAATAAAGGATATGGGGTCGTGCTACAGGAGGGTGTGGGGGTTGGGCAGTGTTCGGCTCTAAATTAGAAACACATCGGGAAAAATAAATCCGTGGAACAACTGCTTTCCAATCCTGGACTGCATTCTGTGTGATCAGCTGGGATTCCAACTGCTACCATGGGATTTTCAGCCTGTGGGACTCTAATGAAATGCCAGGTGCTGAGAACGACAGAAAATAACGGGAAAACTCTCTGTGTTCAGGCAATGCCCCAAAGAGCTGGCAGTGCCCAGCATTCCTGGCTGGGATTTTTAGAGTGCCAGCACAGCCCTTCCATAGTGTTCCTGTGGTCCTAGCACTGCCCACCATCCCCGACCAGGGTTTGGGGGTTCCAGCACAGCCCCTCCAGCACATCCTGCTGCTTCCTCAAACCCCCCTTTAACCAGGATCATTTTTTTGGGAGTGGGGACACCCAAACCCAGCAGAATTGGCTTTACCCAGTTTGGGTGGATCTCCCCTCTCCCCTCCTCACCGAATTCCCACTGCCAAAACCCAGCCTGAGGCTCAGCTTCCCATCCCCTCAATCTCTCCAAGGAATTGGACTTGGATTTCCCAATCCAGCAAGGCAGGAATGCTGTTCTTCTCATTGTATATCTTAATTGCAGGAATTGCTTAAGAAATATTAAAAGAAGTTAAAAGGATAAAGAGAAAATAAAGAGCTGCCAGCTCCAACTAAGGGCTGCTCAAACCTGTTCTCAATCATTTGCTTTAATTAACCAATGCAAATAAACCAATTAAAATCATATCAACACATTATTCTTTTTAATGGCGTTCTAGAGAAATATTGCAGCATATCAAAGAACTCTTTTAACCCCCAAAACTTTTCTAGGAGATATCCAGGGCAGGGCTGCACTGCACCCCCAAACTGAAGAGAATGGGGAGAAAAGACAAACCCAGACTGAGATTCCTGAGAGATTGCCAGCCAAAACAATTGCCAGATTGGAGCTTCTGCCAGCCAAAACAATCCTTGCTCTGAACACACAGCTGTGAATCCCAGGAACCTGGGATGTCATCAATATCCTTACGGGCCTTTTTATTAAAAGCAGATTTCCACAGAGAATTAATGAAATACAGAAAATTAAATGGAAATAGAAAGGAACAGCTCTCCCAGCCCAGCAGGTTGCAGCATCCAAAAGAAAATGAACACAAAGATTATGGATTGGGAGCACCACCAATCTCAAATCCCTCGTGTGGAATACCATTCTGCTTTGGTTTATAAATCCCCACTTCTCTTAGTGGACAAACCCTTCAACTTTGTTTCCAATTGACCAAGTTCCCAGCTGTGGCCACCACGATTCTACTGCACTGTGTCCAGGGTGGGATCCAGGAAAACATGCAGGATATGGTCCTCTGGGAATGTTGCCAAGGAACCACACTGACCTCATCTGTGACTGCAAGCCAGGGGGAGATCTCTTGCCAACAGCTCTGGCTGTGCTCACTGTGTCCTGACGGTTCCCAGGCTGACACAGCACAGCTTCCTCTGCCTGCTGCCTTGGAAAGTATCCCTCAGGTGCCACCAAGAAAGGAGCCGCGTATGGACACAGTCTTGGGATTCAAGGGAAGAAAAGGAGTTCTCAGTCTTTAGCATCTCCCACTCCGTCAGCATTGATAGCAAACATGGCTTCAGCCTCAGGAAGACACGGAGAGTCATAGATTTTACAGATCCTGGTCTCCCCTCGGCCCTTCCGCAGGTACAGCCTGAAAGGAAGAGGGAAAGAGATAGGTCAGGATAGACAGCCTACTCCCAGAAAATCATCCTAATCCATAAAGCATTAAATAGAGCTGCAAGAACTTCCCAAGACATTCACTGCCCTGTGGACTGAGGGCCCAGAGTGGCACTAAGCTGAAGCATGGCCTAGGCCTGCCATGGACAGACTATGGAAACCCCAGAAGTAAAAGCTACTTGGCCAATCCCATACAATATTCCAAAACCAGGCTCCTGGGATATGACCATCTCTTGTCTCACCTGGTGGTGGAAGCATGAGCAATGATATTGCCTCCGATGGGTTTTTTGGGGTCTGCAGCAAACATGGCAGCTCCATCTACCTGTGCCACCACCTGGTTCGTGATGACGACAGCCACGCCGAACTGCAGGGGAAACAATCAAAACCCAGTTATTTCCCACTATTGGAACAGAGGAGCGGGGAAAAGGACACGGGCACTCCTGGTGCCCATAACTGTGGGATCCAGCCCCTCCAAACCGACGGGAGCAGAGACTGAGACAAAGCCCTTGGGACCAAATCGCTGGGGTTTTTGGTAATGCAGGTGCCACAGAGGTGGCTTCTGTGGGAAGCTGCTGGAAGCTTCTACTGAGTCTGGCAGAGCCAATCTCTGATGGCTCCAAGACGGACATGCTGCTGGCCAAGGCTGGGCCAATTAGAGATGGTGGTTACGCCTCTGTGATAAGATATTTAAGAAGAAATCAAAACGCAGGTGGTGGTGCAGTTTTAATTCCAGCTACAGAAGAGCAGGAGTGAGAACATGTGAGGAGAACAACATGCAGACACCGACGTCAGTACAGAAAGAGGGGGAGAAGGTGCTCCAGGCGCTGGAGCCGAGATTCCTCTGCAGGCTGTGATGAGACCATGGTGAGGCAGCTGTGCCCCTGCAGATCCACAGGGATGCAGAGATCCACCCACAGCCCGTAGGGGAGCCCCACACTGGAGTGGGTGGATGCCTGAAAGGAGGCTGTGAGCCTGTGGGAGGTCCACGGAGAGAGGAGCCCACTCTGGAGCAGCCTGTCCTTGGAAGACTGCACCCCATGGAATAGTGACCCATGCTGCAGCAGTCTGACGGGCGCTGCTGTCTGTGGGATGGACTCACACTGCAGCAGTTCACAGGGAGCTGCTGCTCGTGAGATGCAGCAGTGTTGGAGAAGTTCCTGGAGAACTGTCTCCCGTGAGAGGGACCCCACGGTGCAGTAGGGGAAGGACTCCTCTCCCTCAGCCGCGGGAGAAGCCTTGGGTGGATGAACTGACCGAAACCCCCATTCCCATCTCACTGTGCTGCTGGGGTAGAAGGTAGGGCCAGGAAGGAGAGAGGGGTGTGGTGGGAAAGATGTTTTTAAGAGCTTATTTTACTTCCTGTTTTTCTGCTCTGATTTTGTTAGTAATAAATTCACTTCAAATCTCTAAGTTGAGCCTGTTTTTCCCTTGATGGTAACTGATGAGTGTTTTCTCCCCGTCCTTACCTTAACTCATGAACCCTTCATTAAATTTTCTCTCCTCTGACCAGTTGCAGAGGATAATGAGTGAGTGGCTTTCTTTCGTGGGTGCCTGGCATTTGGCCAGTATCAACCCACAGCATAAAGCCCACTTGATGCTCACCTCGTCAGCCAAGCGCAGCAGCATCCGCAGGAACCTGGCCAGGTGCATCTGCCTGGCAGAGAGCTCCCCCCTTCCCGAGTAATCCGTGCGGTACAGGGCCGTGGCACTGTCCACAATCAGCAGCGCATACCTGGGAAAGGGCAGGCAGGGCTGTAAGTCTCAGTTCCAATCCCAAGACGCCTGCACAGCTCTCCTGGGAGTTTGGAAATCATCAGCACTATTTCTAAACACAGTGCTAAACCGAGCTTCCAACTTGCTCCTCAGGCTGGCACTGAGGAACCATGAATTCCCTGTGTTTGTATGGCCACATCAGCTGGAGCCAGCGCTGGCACCCAGAATTCCAGCAGCAAGGTGTGCTGCTGACACCTGACTGCCAATGGAACAAGCTGGCTCCCTGGAGAAGCCAAAGGCTAATCCCATGTGGAAACAAAACCCATTAAATCAGTGTAATTACCGTGACTCAGCCATCATGGCCGAGGCCTGGTACAGCAGCTGGGTCTGGTGGTCGGTGTTAAAGCCCCGGGCATAGGCCACGTTGTCCAGGACATCGCTGCCAGAGAGGGCATACCTGCAAAATCAGGGAAAATAAAGGGATGAACCTTGAGTGACAACTTCCTTCATAGGAGCTAGCCAGGAGCTTTGCCAAAAGACTGGAAAAAACTTCACATCCTTGGAAGAGATAAAAACAGATGGAAAAAATGCAATACGTGGCGATGAAAAGAGAACAGAATAATTGGAACTATTTTAAATAGGTAAGAGGAAATGGCCTCACGTGATACCAGGGGAGGTTTAGGTTGGATATTGGGAAGTCTCTTAGTGGAAGGACTATCCAGCCCTGGCACAGCTGCCCACGGCAGTGGGGAAGGCCCCATCCCTGGAGGGATTCAAAGCCACAGGGATGTGGCACTTGGGGACATGGCACAGCGGTAGCCTCGGCAGTGCCAGGGGAACGGTTGAGCACCGTGATCTCAGAGGGCTTCTCCAGCCTGAATGATTTCATGACTCCAAGGACACTCTGCCAGCAGACACACCTGTGCCTTCTGCAAACATCATTTCACTTCCTCTCCTTTGCTTGGCTGCCAAATATTCCCTGGCAACAGGGAACATGGGAGCAGTCCTTGCTGCAGGACAAGCCAGCAGCATTATATCAAATTCCCTTCAGAAAGAGCTAACAGCATCCAGCCAGTCCTGTCCCCAGCTGCTTGGGAAGCTCCCATTCCCTTCCAGTGGCAAAAGAGAGGGAAATGACCTCGTGCCCAGGGACAATGACACGAGAGCTGTGGGGACAGAGCGGCAGAGATGGGAGAGGAACAGCAACACCAGAAAAGAACACCTGCCAAATCAACCTCCAGGCCCCGTGGAAAATGTTTCCCAACTGAGTTTGGAGTCAATCTATTCCTGTCTTCCACTCACAAACCTTTCAGCCACAGCCAGGAGCCGCTCTGGACGGAAAGTCCCCTCCGTGTCGATGTACATGGCTTTTCCCTCGCCGCCCCCACGGTCTATGGGGAGCTAAAGGAGAAGGAAAGGAATAAACAGGGAATAAAGTCTCCATAAATGCAGCAGATACTGCCACGTGCCCCCACCAAGGTCATACAACAAATAATACCCCAAGTTATTGTGATTAAGGTCCCATTTAGCAGGGAAAAGTGAGAGGAAAGATTCCTGGTCCCCATCTCTGACACCTTTCTTTCGTAGTATCTGTCACCCTGGAGTGCCAGGACAAGGGGGAATGGCTTCCCACTGACACAGGGCAGGGATAGATCAGATATTGGGAAGAAATTCTTCCCTGTGAGGGTGCTGAGGCCATGGCACAGGTTTCCCAGAGAAGCTGTGGCTGCCCCATTCCTGGCAGTGTCCAAGGCCAGGCTGGGCAGGGCTTGGAGCAGCCTGGGACAGTGGAAGGTGTCCCTGCCCATGGAATGGGATGGGCTTTAAGGTCCCTTCCCACCCAAACCATTCCAGGACTCCATGATTCTCAACAGGACAACAGACGCTCAACTTTGAGCTGCGAGGTTTAGGGAGTCAACTAAATGATCAAATTAAGTCAAGCCTCCAATATTTTATGGCATAGCAATCTCTGGACAGTAATAAGCACTTAGAAAGTCAAGGAAAGTGCCCAAATTAGCAAATATCCCAAGGCTGTGGTGTCTGAATATTGGATTGTAATGAGGTGAGCCACCCACCTGACAGGTGACTGCCAGGGTGTGACACAGCTGCGTCTTCCCAGTGCGGAATTCCCCAAATAACTCCGTTATGGACCCGGTTTCTATTCCTCCTGAGAGAAAATGGCAATAATAACTATTAATAAAGATTAAAGGGTCACATGCTACAAACAGATATCTATCTGTTTATCCATCTATCCCACATATAAAATATTACATTTACAGAAACTCAGTTAAACACTGAACTTTTCAGTTAAATTTTTTCAGTTAAACACTGAAAGTTTCAAAACTAAGAGGGAAAACTGCTTGCCATCCTGAGGCGTGTTCATGCTGTGAATAAGAAGTCCAGGTGTGTTTTTGAAGATGCTGAAGAGCTGAAATTCCTTGTTTTCATTTTCAGATTACCAGAGGAATGGGGAGATGGTGATACCTGGTTTTGTTTTCCCTAAACACGTCATGGACTTAAATAAACCAGAAACATCCAAAAATAGACAGCTCTGGGTTTTGCATCAGGACTAAAAAGATTAAAAACTATTTCTGCTGCTTTTAAAATAAAAGCAATTATTCAAGAGCAGTCCTAGAGGTTTTTCATCCAACCAGGACTTGCCTTACGTGGTTACGTGCAAGGATCATGTTCATGGGAAAACTCCACCACAATAACTGAGGTTAAGCTGGAAAGAGAAATAATAAAATGCTGACCTTGAAGCAGCTTATCCAGCTCTTTGGAGCCAGTGGTGATCTGGATGATCTCTGACCGTCGCTGGTGGAATTCTGTGGCCGTGGTGAAACCCATGGGAACCAGTTTGGCTGCCTCAGCCTGAGGGAAAACCCAACTGAGCAGTGCCAGGAGAGTTCATTGCTGTTCATTAACCCCCCAGTATTTAATATTTCCCGCCTTGTGGAGAGGCGCCTGTCTCATTCCATGCACATTTCATAGACCTTGCACAAGTTGGTACCTCTGAACAGAACTGAAATTCTGCTCTGAGAAAAAGTTCCAACATCCCTTTTGTGTGTTTTATGAAAATATCCTCCCTTTGTCCCTGACCTGTTCAGTTCAGTCCTGCCCTGGTGTGTTTTGCCTTTTCCCATCACAGGTCATGTCACCTTTACTGCCCTTTGGAGACCTTCCAAATTCACCATAACAGCCAGCAGAAATAAACCTGTGGAATATCTTGGGTTAAAGTTCCAGAACATACTTACCAGGATTTTATCAGCTTTGGCTTCGCTGATGCCTTTAATGTTCAGCAGCTCCTTCTTTGGTGCATAAGCCACGGCCTCCACCGTGTGAAATCCAGCTTCTTCCAGCTTCTTTACATCATTGGCATTTATGCCACATTGCTGCGAGGGAGAGAGGGAGGTAAAAAGGACTCGTGTTGGTATTTTTGGGTATTTCTGGTTTTTTGGTTGTTTTTGTTTTTAACAGAACACAAGTAAGAATTTAGCAACCGAGTTTTCAGATTTTAACGAAAAAAGTTTAGGTTGGTTAGTAAGAAATTCTTCCCTGTGGAGGTGGTGAGGCCCTGGTGGAGAAGCTGTGGCTGTCCCATCCCTGCCAGCGTCCAAGGCCAGGCTAGACGGGGCTTGGAGCAACCTGGGATAGTGGAAGGTGCCCTGCCCATGGCAGGGGATGGAACAAGATGAGCTTTTAATGTTCCTTCCAACCCAAACCGTTACAGGATTACATTCTAGAAAAAAGACTAGAGGATCTATGAAAAACTTCCTCCAGAGGTAACTCCTCACTTACCTCCAACCTGGATATGAGCTGTGGCCCAAAGCTCTCCTCCTCTGCCGACGTGTCCGCGCTGGCCTCGAGCTGCATCTGCATGGCCATGGCAGTGAGGGCCCAGGACACCCCCTGGAAGGAACCAAACATCTCAGTGTCCCCTTTTGGCAAGAAGTTATATGGTCACATGAATCAGAATCATGGAGATATTAAAGCTGGAAAAGTCCTCTGAACTGGCCCCTGATATTGGGGCTGGGCTGTATCCCAGAGCCTGCTCTCAGGACTGCCACAAACACCTTGGACAGGGCTGGAAGACACTGCAGAGGATCTGTACCACCCTGGGGATTGCTGAGGTGAACCACCCACCTGACAGGTGACTGCCAGGGTGTGACACAGCTGCATCTTCCCAGTGTGGAATTGTCATGGGAACTGTCATGGGAAACTGAAGGATATAAGGGAATTCACACACTTGGGATATAACAAACAATTTGGATATTATAGTGACAGGAAAAAGGGGAATGGATCCAAACTGACAGAGAGGAAATTTACATTGAATACTGGGAAGAAATTATTCCCTGTGAGGGTGCTGAGGCCATGGCACAGAGAAGCTGTGGCTGCCCCATCCCTGGAAGTGTCCAAGGCCAGGTTGGACGGGGCTTGGAGCAACTTGGTCTACTGAAAGGTGTCCCTGTCCATGGCAGGGGGTGGAACTTGATGGGCTTTAAGGTCCCTTCCAACCCAAACCATTCCGGCATTCCACGATTCCAACTTTACTGGGGGCCCGGCCAGTAGCACCTCCCAGGTATCCCCCGCCGGCGATCTGGAATTCTTTGGGTTCCCCATGCCGTGTCCCCTCATTTTGCTCAACTCCAGCCCTTTGTTTAACGCCCCTCACGGTCCCCCAAGGTGACCGCCCCCGCCTTCCCCCACCAACGCCCTTCAGGCTCCNGCCCGAAGCCTCCGGGCCCGGCCCGGTCCCGGTCCCGGTCCCGTCTCACCGCAGCCCCGTTCCAGCCGTTCGGGCGCTCCCGCCGCCGCCTCACGTGACCCCGCCCGCCGGCGCGCGCAGGCGCCGCCCCGCCCCCGGCGCTGCCTTGAACGGAGCGCGGGAAGCGGCACCGGGCAGGGAACGGGAACAGCGGCCCGGGGCAGCGCGGCCTTCCCTTCCCTTCCTCTCCTTCTTGTCTTCCTTTTTATTTTCTTCCCACCCCGCTCCTTTTTCCTTTGCCTTCTCTCTCTCCCCGTTTGTTTTTGCCCTTCTTTTCTCTCTTCCCCCTTTCCTTTTCTCTTTTCCTCCTCCTTTTCCTTTTCTTTTTCCTTCATTTCCTTTTCTCTCTTTTGCTTCTCCTTTCCTTTATTTTCTCTTATTTTTTCCTCTTTTATTTTCTTTCTGTCCTTTTCCATTTGAAGCACAGCCACGTGCCCCCAGAAATCCAATCCAGCGGCCCGCATGGCACGAGGAATTGCGGAGCAGTAACAATTCCTCAGCCACAACTCAGGAACAAGCAGCTGGAGATCAAGACACACCTGGAGCAGAGGCTGTGATTCCGCACTGGAAGCCCCATCCCTTGACTTTGATGGAATCCCTCTGCCTTGAGGCGTTGTTGGGCACAGACTGGAGCTGCTGATTCTTAGCACACGGAAATGAAGTTTTCCATGATGTTTTTGAAAGCTGGATAATGGAATCATTTCTGCCCAAGCCCCTTCTTCTACTACAAATGTGTGGCTTCACGTGCTACTTTGATTCAATATTCACAGCAATATAATAAACTCCACCAAAAACTCACTTGGGCTGGAGCCTTTATAGTTATTGGTGCTTTAGTGTGTAAGTACACTGAAAGCAAGGAAAACCAGCCAAAAAAGACAAAAAGAAGAGGTGGATAATGCTCCTGGATAACTGCTGCAGCACTCTCCGCTAGTTACTAATGCACAGAGAAGGGCCTGGGAAAATTCAAAATTCCAGGTATACTACCCAAGCTGAGAATGATTTAGGTGCTACCTTCCTAATTAAAATAAAATAAATTGTAGTGAAAAGCCAGGACATAGAAAACTTCAGGAGTAGCACTAGGAAAGGCAAGGAAAAAAATCATATTATGAGAAGCCTTCCCAAATATTTAACACAATGATTTCAATATTTAATTGAATTTTGTATTGAGTTTTTAATCAGTTTAAATAGAGCAGACCACAATCCCCACTTGAAGCAGAAAGAGTAATAAATCCAATCTTTATTAAACTTTCACTTCTCAAACACAAGGAAACTTTGTAAAAAGACAAAATATATAACCACAGAAATACGGGAAAACATTTTAAAATCCAACATTTTTTACAAAGTCCAAAGATTTGCAGCTGCAGAACTGAGAGCTGAGCCAGGAACACAGAGATATAGTGTCTGGCCCAGGAGGGGTCCCAAGGAATGGATAACCACCAGAAGTGATGGGATGGGATCTGTTAAATTGTACGTGGTATACATGAAATAACAACAGTGGAAGTAAATTCCAGTTGTAATGGTTTAGAGAACACTCATCACCGCTTTGTTCAAGTGCTCTGTAAATGACCCCAGGACACAATTAATGGGCTATGGCAGAAGGATATCCATGCAACGAATGATTATCCAATGATGACTGTTTGTGCCAGGAACGACCACCAGTGGCTGACAGAAGATGAAAAAGGCACCTTGCATTTATAAAGAACATAGGAATTTCTTCCTTCTCTTAGACACCCCTGCTTTTGTAACACTTGTGGCCTACACCAGCTGGACTTGGTCTAAGCCACAAGAACACTAAATAGGCAGGAACACGGGAGCTGAGTGAGTAACAGCACTCCCATTCCAGGGAGACACAGCTGGAATTCTCATAAGACTAAACTCACAGACTACCCATTCTGACTGCTTCAGTGCTGCCTGTGGATCATTTGGGACCCAGGAGCAGGTTCTGATTGATCGAGGCGACTATTCTCCGCAGATAGTGGTGACCAAGGGGAACACTGGAGAGAACAGCAGCAACTTCCTTCTCCCTGGGGAAGATAAAATTATCACATGTTGGAGAGGATCTGGAGCATTCAATTCCCCATCCCTGCTTTGGAATGGAGTCACGTGGAGCAGTGCTTTGTCAGCTCACCTGATATTCCCGATGTGGGTGTGGACACTGAAGGGAAGTACAGTGGATGGGTAGTCATGGGAGAGAGCCAGAGTCAAGTCAAACTTCGCAAAAGCCGCGGTAGAGGAGAACACAAGCTTCACCCTGTGGAAATAAACACAAAGATCCATGCAAAACTGTCAAATGGGCTGCTTCCGCCGTGGAATTAGTGCCAGGAGCTGAAAAATCGATGTCACTGATGCAACAAGCTCAGTAACTTCTAAAGAGTTCCAGCACACATCCACAGGAACTTCAGGAATAAGATAAAAAAGACCCTTGACACTTTAACAACACTTCAGAATCGAAACCCTCAACTTCCCCCACAGAAAAGGTTAATGCACACGTAACTCACAGAACCATCCAGAGATTATGGGAGAACAGAGACTAAGAATATGTTTTCCAGTTAACATAAAACATTCCCAGGTAGTTAGGGCTTTCTAATGTTTTAGGTAGGACTGATTTGCCTCCAGTTCCATGAAATTTTTGGCACTCTTGCAAACGGAATGACAAAATTAGAATAACGTCTGGAACAGCACCAAGGTGGGCAGAACAAGTTAATAATTGGGCACTTCTTAATTAAAGATATGCATCAATAATGGAAGGATGACGTGAAGTTGTATTTGTCTTGTCCCACTGGGACGTGTCACAAAATTGGGAAGCTGCAAGGGAAAATGGAAAGTAAAGAAAGTAAACTTCAGTTTCAGTGCATCCCTCCTTCCATGACTGATTCTGCTTGGCTGAGGCAAACAGAAGATTAAAGGAAACAAAGCCCTAAGCTACAGGTAAACTCTTGGCTCTGTTTCCTTTGCATTGCTACAATTTGGCCTAAATATTTAAGAAAGGAGGAAAACATCAAGGAAGGAGAGGCTGTCTGATAGTCAGAAAGTGGATGAATCCATGAACAGCTTAATTTCCATGCACTGGGACACTACAGTGCAATTGTATGAAAATAAATTAAATTGTTCTTAAAAATAGCTGCATGAAATGTCACTTTTAAGAAAACCAAATTGAAAATATTTCAGTGTTTTGCTTCTGATTATCTAGAGACTCCTTCTTAAGGCTGCTGTGAATGCCATCTTATAGCATCAGAGAGCATCCCAAGTCAGAAGGGACCCACAAGGATCATCAAAGTTCAGCTCCTGGCCCTGCACAGGATGCCCCAACAATCCCACCACGATTATTTGGATTTACTCACTCTGTGTCTTTGATATGTGTCTCCAGGAGATGGAATTTTGCACCCCACCTCTTCAGAAATTCCAACTCCTGTCCCAAGATTCTGCAGCGATTCACCACCAAGGAGATGTCAAAGAGAGCCTGCGGGTGCAATCAGAAAAGCAACGTCAGCACTCAAGGGGTGACCACGTGATGCTTGAATACACAGCTCATCCTAGAAAGTATAAAAAAAATAAAGGTGGTTTAACGTCTACCTCAGTTTGGATGGAAAAATTAAATTGTACAAGTATAACAAATGTATATTTTTGGCCTTAAATTTGTTCTTTCAGCTTTGCCAACAGGTCCACAGCCACGTAGGAACACAAATTTTGGTTTGGCAATCTAAACCGACATTCTTTAGGAGGCAGAATGGCCTTTCGCTCAATTCTTTCTTTTTTTTGCAGAAAAGAAAAATGTTTTTTTTAAAATAAACTCCAGCTGTTAGGACTCCTGCCTTCAAAGATGGCTATTTCCACTCACACCTCAGAATATTCCTGAAGCAGATTTTGGGTTGCATTCCTGAAGCTTTCGTTAAGGTGCTTTGGTTCTCAGATCAGCTCTATTTTCTCAGTGGCAGAAAATAATCATTGGGTTTTCCTCAGAGTCCTCTGAGTTTCCCTGGAATGTTACCTGGGGCAAGTAGCGCACCGTGGGACACTTCTGCTGCCACTTTCCCCGGCTTTCAATGAACTGGAAGATCAGTCTGAGGACTACACACGAGGAGGGTGGAGCTTGTTGCTCTGCAACGCAAAGGAAAATCAGAAATCTTTGAAAAGCCATTTCATAAAGCATTAGAAGATAAAAAAAGTCTTTAGACTTTAGAGGCTTCCCAACAACAGATTAGCCGGGCTGCTACTTTCACACTATTCAAAAAATCTCACCATCCAGGAAGGATTCAAAGTCCAGGCTAGTGATGCTTCTGGAAGGACGTGAAGCGAAAAACTCACCATCTGGGAAGGAAAGTTAAACACCCCAGTTATTTCCATGCTTAGTTCTGGAGTTGCAGCTCTTCACCCTCAGAAACAGCCATGCATTACATACATTCCTGAATTTTCATATGAAAGACATATTCAAAGCCACCTCTCTCAGCTTACACACCATAGTGTATTTCCTATTTCCTTTCAGCAGATCTTTACAAATATGGACATTTCATGTTTCTGTCCTCCAACATTCCAAATTCATAAAACACAAACCTACCCATTTTGTGACTCACCTACTGGGGGTCCAAAACCAACTGTGAGCGTCACAGAATCATAAAGAAAATTAAAGACAGCTTGCTGCTCACTCCAATCCACCAACTCCCACTCAGTGAAGCTGAAAAGGGGAAAAAAACCCCACCATCACCTCGAGTTTCAACCAACCAACCCAAAAAACTTCCCGAGGGACAAACATCAGAGTATTAAATGCACTTGCAGCTCTTACCACATCACACACCAATTAAATTTTCCAATGCAGAACAATCTTACATTCCAACAGAATTTAAGAATCTGTTGGGAATGCAAGCATATTATTATAAATTTGATATAAATATCAATTTGGGTTTGAAGGAGAGCCGGATGTAGAAACCCTGAACAAAGAGCAGCACTGCAAAGCTGTTAGAGGAATAACTGCCTCTCATATGGAATTTCTCCAAGGCTTTATTGCCGACCTTAGGCTGCAAGGAGATGGGCCTCCCAAGAGTTCCCACATCAAACAAGGAAAACTAAACCCAAAACCATTCATGTACAAATAGGAGGCCCCAGAAATAGCAATTGAAAAAAAAATAAAACCTGGAGGTGTTTTCCTTACTCATATTTCTTCAGGATTTCCAAGCAGGCCTTTATAGTCTTCCTATGCTCCTCCATCTCAGCCAAATCACGCTCCTCCTCAGTGTCCATCTCTGACAGTTCTCTGCAAGGATAAACCAATCCCATGGGATGTGGTACAGTGGTTAAAAACAGATCAACTCTCTAAAAACTGGGTGTGCACCTGATTCTTAAACCCTCTTTGACATCTTACCTCAGAAGTTCCTCTTCTTGGGCTGTGACGCTTCCCATTTCTAAAGCAAAGGGAAAAAAGGAGAAAAGGAAAAAAACCGATAGAAAAGAGCAGCACAGGAAGCCCTCATATGCTGTGCACTCACTGTTCTTATGGAGTTATAGGTTATAATAATTGGAGAATTAAAGTGCTGAATATGACAGCCAGCACACACTCTTCAGGTAGCAAGTTCTAAATCGCCTTTTTCCGGGGAAAAACCAGTCCTTTTCATTCTTTAACACCTATGTAATTCACTATGTGCAATGCAGGAAAGACAGCAGCAATGTGTGCATGCTGCTCAGAGTTAATACTTCAGGGAGGGGGTTGAGTTATCACCCTCTCCAGGATTCAAAACACCAGACAAAAAGGGCATTCAGCTGGGCATTCTGTTACCTTGCTGCAAGCTCTGCCCTCCCGCCATTCCAGCACTGCAGCCGGCTTCCTCTTCATGCCAAAAGGAATCTGTGGGAAGGAAGTGCCAGGTCTGTGCAGAACTCCCAGATCCAATAGAGTTCATTGTGTTTGTCTGCGGGCTCTAGAAATCTCAGCACTACACAGTTAACTAAAAGAAATATACAAAGATATGGAAAAGCATCTACCAAAAACCTCAAAAAGTGATAATAGCAAGAAAAACTCTTTTTATTGCACTGCTTTAGAGCTGCTACTGTGCACTTTGATTTCTACTTAAGGCATTCAAAGAATTGAAACTACAAAGCACCATTACACAGTAATGCCAAGTCCTGACTGCAGCTTGTATCAAACACCCACAAACACAGAATCCTGAATGAACCTTTTGAACAGCAGCTCTGCAGAAAGAAGGACAAACAGCACATCAGTCACCTTTTGGAAACACATACCTGATTCCAGAGTAACCACGGAGCTGTCAGCCTCCTTCATCCAGTCATCCAACTTTTCTATTCTTGACTGGAGCTTTCTGCATTGTTCCTAAGATGGGAGAATTGTACTTGAGTCAGTGATAGTATTTTAAAAGCTGAATTTTCTTCTGGGACCACCACGGGGCTCTTTGCTTGCTAATTAATTAAAGAAGCTGATAAAATCTGTCCTTAGCGGAAAGAGACAACTGACAAACAGTGGGGCAGTAGCCAATAATAAGAAATTACTAAGTGCTTACTGAATCTCCCTAATGAGGGATAAGACATGGACATAAATAAATCCCTGGCTCTTTAATATATACAAATCTTTGATCCCTGTCACAATGCATTACTTGTGCACTTCCTTGTTACTCATCCGAGAACCCCTGAACGGTTTGGATTGGAAAAGACTTTAAAGATCATGCAATTCCAATCCCCTGCCACAGGCAGGGACATCTCCCACTATCCCAGGCTGCTCCAAGCCCCGTGCAACCTGGCCTTTGGCACTTCCAGGGACGGGGCAGCCCCAGCTTCTCTGGGCAGCCTGTGCCTGTGCCTCACCACCCCTACAGGGAAGGATTTCTTCCTAAATACTTGCTACTGCTGCTTACCTACTTACTGACACTGGCATGGCTACAGTATAAAGAGCAAATTTTTGGTGGTGTTTCCTTCAATACTTCCGTTTTTCATTCTGTTAATCACCAAAACTCTTAGGCAGAAGGTTCCTACAGTGTGACTGCAAGGAAGTCACTGTCCCAGTGTTGTATTTGCATATAAAAAGGGAAATGCATTTATAAGAAAGAAACTTCCACGAAAGTGCACACTTACAATAATTAAGCTCCTACACATTTAAAGACAAGAAATGTGGTAGAAGTGACTTTTTAAAGGTAAGCCCCCTGCAGCCCTGTGGCTCCTTACCTCAGCACACTGAAGCAGTTTCCTGTACAATATCTCCTTCTCCTTGTGAGACAAGATTTTAGCCTCCTTGGTGAAACAGGACTTCATCTTCTTCAGTTCTGCTCCAAAGTTCCTCAGCTGTGATGAATGGGAAAAACAGAAGAGAAAGTGAATGGAAATATAATCCTTCCTGGCTCTATTTCACCACCTAACCTCAGTGATACCCTATGCCAAACTAATGATATACTATGAAAAATACTGTCTTTGATCAATTTTGACTCCTAATTTTCAAGGAATAGATCTTTATTCTTGGCATTAGAACCACAGAAAAGAAAATCTCTTGATCTACCTTCTCAGTTCTTGTGGGATACTTTAACAAATGTTCTGGGTTTTATATGCAATGACTCTGGGTCATTTTTTCCCCTTCACTATATTTCAAAGGACACAATTCCTTGCATTCTCTTGAAATGCTGGAAGTTCTCAGCAGTTTTCTGCTCAGAAAATATTTTGCCTTGTTTCACCTGCTGTAATTTTGTGACCATTCTGGTTCTTATTAAACATGAATAAATAAATTAACCTCACTTCTTCATTACATACAAACATTCTCTCCATGCAGCATTACCTCTTCGTCAGTGCAGGTTTTCATTACTTCCCACAAACTCCTGTTCATGTGCACCAGAGGTTGATCCAGGATACTCACATGTGGTTTTAACCTGAAATATGGAACAAAACAGTTGAAAGTTTTGTTGCAATTACATTGACCACATAAAGCAGCACATTGGTATTTATTCAATTCATTTATAAATCTGTAATAAACTACTGGCTATATTTTTACTTTTCCTATATGTAATGTATTAACTTTCTTCAGACCATTTTCATGCACCCAGAGCTGAGAAAATGGAATTACTGATCAACAGTGTGACTGGAAAACCACTCACTCCACCGTTTTCTGAGACAGGTCCTGGCAATCCTCCTCGTAAATCCGCAGCTTGGGCCGGTGAACGTACTGGCTGTAGATAAGATCTTCTGAAGTGGGAGGTGCACTGACTTCACACTGGGAAAAGTAGAAAGAAAAAGGAAAAAAAAAAATCCGTATTTTTCAGAAACGGTAACTTCCAATCAATTCAATTCTGTTCTCATGGCTTGTGTTCCCTCACGCCAGAGCACGGGCTTCCTTTTGGGATATGTGCCTCAACATTAGCGCTCAGAAAAAAGAAGCTAAGTATTACTGAAAGAGGTTAACTCCCTTTTAGATGAAGACTTGAAAGCAGTCTTGAATGCAGGTAACAGCAGTGCTCCCCAATAAAACAGTGCTTAATTCAAAGTTATGCTTATTTCAGAGTCAAAGCTCCCAAGCCTTAGAGAAACCTTATTGAGCTTTATTCCTTAAATAAATACGAGGGGGGTATTTCAGCAAGCTGTTTGTATGGTAAAGCTCATAAATAACTGACATTAATTACTTCCGCTCATTCAGAGAAAGTTTTCAGGGGCTTTTGTGGAGGCGGTGTCTGTTTTTTATCAGTCACTGGTGCACAGGAGCAGCTTTGTTAAGCCTGCTGAACATTTAGAGACAACTCAGTATGAATAAATTTGCAAAGTAAACCGTAGCTAAGCTGGGGGAGCGTTTTAAATGAAAATGGAAGAGATTTAGAAGTCAGACTTCTGTTCTTTATTTCTTCACCTTTCTTCAAATGAGGAAATAAAGAGTAGCAATGTCATGGTGAAGCATTCCTAAAGGAGAGAGTAAAGCAGGCAGGAGGAGTGCAGAGTAGCTGCAGGCAGTAGTAGCTGATGGACTTGGTGAGAAGATCAAGTGGAAAGATCAGACTGAGCTTTTTAATTCTTACTTTCAAATTTATTGTCCCTAAAATAAGTTAAAAAAGGAAGAATTAGCATATTTGTCCAAGAACAGTAATATATATGGTATTTGGTGAGGAGATGGAAATCTATTCTGGTTTTCATTTAAAGATGTTTGAGTTGGTAAAAACTAAAACCCAAAACAACAAAGGAGTATTATTTAAGGTCAGTTATATTGTTCCACTCACACTGGCTGGAAGCTGGCTGTGCCGGGGCTTCTGAATCACAACATGGACTTGAAGAAGGGTAAAAAACTCCCCAAACGTGATAGTACCACTCTGAAATTTCTGTACATTTGAGGAAAAAACACACAGGTAAGTCCATTTTTCAAGACACAACACTCACTGGTGTATACACACAGGAGTTTTTTCCTGTTAGGACAAGAAGTTGCTGTTTTCCAGCCCTGTCCATACCTCCCATAAATTTTCTTCACAAATGCTGTCGGTGAGGAGCTGGGACTCCACCTGACTGCTGCGCTGGACTGGGAAAACAAATAGAAAGCAAGGGGTATTGTTGGCGTTAATTATGATTTTGTAGGGCAAAGAACACAAGGTTTGGGACTCTTATCACAAATGGTCTCTTACTTGTTAACTCTGTGTCAGCCTTCACAGAATCCAGGGAGCTGCTGGTGCTGGCTTGATGACACTCAGGGCTTTTAGCTGAGAGATTTGGAGATTCTCCGCCTCCACCAACTTCTGCTTGGTCCTGAGGCACAACATCAGAACTCACCTAACATTAACCAATTTAAAAACATTAATATAGTTATATGAAGCAATCTAACTGGACCAGTGGTTTATTGTAGCTGTTCCTTGAAAGGATTAAAGGGATACTATACAGAGAATGGTTTAAAACTAGCAAATCCTGCATTCTGCCCGTTTGGCTTGGTACACAAGTGTTGCACACATCAACTTGATTCTTCTAACTTGGCAAAACAATGAAAACCACAGCGAATGACACAGAAAAATGACAGCAAACTGGTGGTTATGAAAAACAAGGAAACCTACTAACAGATCCACTTACACCCCCAAAACTTCAGCCCTGGTGGTGTTCCCTATATCCTTACAGTGATGGACCAGGCTCACCTCCAAGTCTTGAGAGGTCCCAGCACCCACATGTTCATCCCTCTTGGCCTTCTTTGGGCTTTGAAGATCCTCCTCCTTTTGTTCAAAGGGTCTTTTTGTGTTGCAAGCTTTTGCCTCTTCAGATGGGTGCTTTTCAGAGTGGGGGATTTGTTTCTTGTTTCTATCATCCCAAGCGTTTTCCACAAGTTCGGAGATGAGAGAGTCATTGGAATCCGTATCCTCCAGGCATACGGGGAGAAATTCTTCTGCTATGAACTGAGAAGGGCTGAAGTTCTGCCTTCTGGACTTGTTACCTGGGGTTTCACTGGTGTTTGCTGGAACTGGGGCTTCTGCTCTGTCTGATTTTGTATGTATGTCTTGCACATTGGAAACAGGATTTCTCCTGTTTGGTAATTTAGGCTGGAATATACCCAGAGGGATATTTATTCCTGGATATTTATCCTTAGGTGCCATTCCTATGGGAGCAGGTCCAGATTCCAGACCTGTGTTCTGCTTTTTGGTACCAAAGAAGTTATTTGCTTCACTGACAGTGTTTTTCCCCGAACTCAGGCTATCCTCTGGCTGAGCTGAGGAACTGGGCAGCTGGTCAGAAGAAGCAGTTTTGGAAACAGAAAGAGATTTTCTTGTCAGATCTTTCAGTTTTGAACAAATACCTAAAATACGTGAAAGTGATGGTGGAAGAGCGGGATCTGCCTGATCCATTGGACTGTCACTGACCAAAGGTTGCTTTGTTTGTTCAGAGTTTATTTGGAAGTCGTTTGGAGGCATCTCCCCTTCAGCTGACAGATCCTCATTATTCTTGGATTCCTTGTTAGCAGCTGGAATGAGGTTTGCTCCAGCCAAGCCCAAATCTGAATCTTCATGCTGAGATGAATCCTCTTCTGCTAGCTGGTTTCTCCGAGCGCTAGGGGAATGTGAATGACCCTTCTGAAGATCTGATCCCTCCATGGGAAAGGGAACACAGGATCCCAGACTCCCACTTTCTTCCCTGTGATCCACAGGGCCCTTACTTGGAAACGTGAAAGATACTCCCTTTGATTGCAGTGTTTCTGGTGGTGTGAGATCCTGCTCCCTGCTTACAGGGACAGAATTATCCGTGGGAAGGCCATGATCCCGTGGTGCCCCCACGTCTGTAGCATTTTCTTGAAGTGAGACAGAACAAACTGAATGTGGTGCTGTGCCACTGAGGACCTTGGTAGCTCCTTTCTCACTAGGAAATGCTGAGGCTGATGAAACAGAACAGGGAATGCTGGGCTTATCCTTAGGTTTTGTGGCATATTGTGAGGAATCCATTTCACCTCTGCTGGACACCAGCTCACCATGCACACGCTGTGCTGGCTGCTGGATGTTTGAGTGAGGCTCCTGCTGGGCCTCAAACCCACAGATGTTCTTACTGACAGCAACAGTGTGGGATGCAGTGATGTCCATGTCCTCCTGGTCGTGGGTAAACACGATGGTTTTGTCAGCAGGAATGGCTGGGATGGGCTGTCCGTGCTGTGCTGTGTGAGTTGTGGTGATTTCTGCATCCTGAGCCAGAGCAAAACTGACTGTTCTGCCACCTGCAGCAGCCTCCTGCGCACCCTGCTCTGCCGTCATTGTCGTCATGGCCCCTTTTTCTAACATTGTTTCATTTCCACCTTGACCAAAGCGTCCAGGTGCTGCTTTATTTTGTGACAAAAGAACATTTACCCTGTAATCTGGAACCATGACCATGCAGCTGCCAGTCATGTCCATGATTTCACTGTGGGGAAACACAACAGACTCTTCTCCAAACAAAGACAAGTGGGAACTTCCCTTGGGTGGCTCAGATGTCCTGGCCCTCACTGGTTCTTCCACACCCCTGCAGAGCAGCCCAAGAGCTGAGGGAGGAGTTTTTAAATCCTCTCTCAAAGACCCTGTTTCACCCACAGAAAAATGTCTCTCTGAGTCTCCTCGGCTTGGCAGTACTTTGCTTACTGCCCTCACAGGCTGGAGTCTGTCTTGTCTCTCTGAGTTTTTGCCATCTGCATTCCTTTCCATAGCCTGGCTCCTTTGAATATTCCCATCAATGCTCCTCACTTCAACATTTTCCTTGTCCATATCTGCAGAATATGCACCCTCAGCGACATTTTTGTTCTGGTTCTTTCCTGGAATGATTTTACAGGGCATTTGTTTCGGTTCTGCTGTTATCCCACTGTTTTGACCATCAAAGACAACAGTGTGGCATCTTGTTATTTCCATTTCTTCCTGCTCAGTTACATTGGAAGACGTGGATCTGTTACCCAGGAAATGAGGTTTGCAGTTGACAGAGGTGAACACTGCAGTGAGACATTCATTATCGACACTCTTTCCACCATCCTTAACACAGGTTTTAGCCACGTCCATGTCTTCTTCTGCGAATATTACTGTCTTCTCACCTGAAAAAACAAGCTGGAGGTCTGCAGAGGGATGAAACCTGCTCTTCAGAACACCAGAAGCCACCAAATGCGTATGTGAGCCAAACCCAGCACTGGCTGCAGCAGGACTACGAGCTTGGGAAACGTTTTCCATGTGTCCACCCAAAGCTGAAGGCAGTTCAGGTGCGCTGGTTTTATAGGGCTCAGCAGCAGGATGATCTCCAGGTGCTAGACCCTTTGGGATGTCCCCACGTGCCAGGGCTCTGCTCCCTGCGAGCGGAGGGTTGGTACTCACTGGCTTTTCACAGGTTTTATGGCATGAACTGTTCTTTTCTGTGACGCTGTCCTTATAGACGATGTTTCTGTAATTCCCAGCCATTTCCATGTCATCACACTTACAAAGCACAACAGTTTTGTCCTGTCGGTAGACGATCTCAGACGAAACAGATCCCTGGACGGCAGACACTGCCCTGGCCTGTTTCCCAGCTCGTAGCACTGGGGGGTCTCCTCTGCCTTCAGCATTTGCTCTTTTTCTGTCTGCACAAAGCTGAGGGTCCTGCTGAACATGTAAGTCCTGATTAGATGCTCTCCTTAACACAGAATTATCTAACTCTCTGGCTGGGAAATCCTTTTGGAAGCTGAGGCTTTGGTTCCTGACAATGGAGAGGGCAAAGGATACCTTTGCTGTGTGACTGGTTGTCATGTCCATGCCCTCGTCTGCAAATGCCTCGGTGACATCTGCACGCTCCCGCTGCTCTGGGGGAGCCACACCAATGCCAGGGAATGGAATTTTAACATCAGCTGCCTCATATTTTGTCATCTCCATCCCACCTTCTTGGCCTCGAAACACTTTAGTCACATTGCTGGTATCCAGAGGCTCATGGGAACAGCCAAATTCCCTGGAGGGTGGTGCCGCATCTTCTGAGCCTCGGGAAGAGACACAGCAAACATTCTCCTTGTCAGGGCTCTCAGCAGGATTGGGTCCCTCCTTGTTTGGCTTCAGTCCCAGCAGAAATTCACTTAAATCTATTTTTTTCACAGTAGTATCCTCTTCCTTCTGTTCCAAAGACAGACCTGGATGGTTTGCGGGGTCAGAGAGCAAACTCAATTCCTTGCTGCTTTCTGCCTTTGCCTGGCTGGAGTGTAACCTAGCCAGGAAGGAGGTGAAGTTTATTTTCTTGGTTCTGTCAGGCTGGTGGGCTCTGAGGTCCCGTTGTATCATGGCTGTGTGACTGGCTGTCATCTCCATCTCGTTCTCCTCCGAGAAGAGGAGGGTGGTGTCCTGTCTGTCCATCCTTGGAGTGGCATGGTCCACGTCGTGCCACTGAAAAACAAACAAAAAAAAAGAGAATTCAGTGACTGACACTTAAAACAAATGATCAATGGTTTATTCTATTTAAAACAGACGTCAACTAACGTTGACTAATGTAAATTCCTAAGGTTTTAGGTCAATAAATTTAAAAAAAAAAAACCAAACCAAAACTCTGTTGATTTCAGGTCTCCCTAATATGCAGTAACATATTCAAGGAAAGGACAGTGACCAAATTATTCAAATATATCATAATTAAATGGCTTTTAATGAAAAAATGTGTCTCATCTTACGTTCCACACCTAGCCACATCAAGCACAGACCAGTTACTGAGGAACAGTATTTTCTCTTTCTCTATAATATGATTTTCACCTTTTATTTTAGGGAACTGCAGCTTCTTCCTCTCCCAGTTTACTGTGCACCTGCTCCAAAGCAGCAGCACCATGCTAGATGTTTTGAAAGGCTTTTCCACTACTGATAAGGGAGATTTTAGTCTCTTTAGCAGAAAGCATTTACAGTTTTATAGCTATAGGGGGGAAACAGTAATGAGATATACTATATTTTATCAAGTATAATGAATATATTTGTTACCAGACGATAAATTGTCTATATCTGGTGAGCTCACACAATGCTTGCTCTTCAAAAACTACTGGTCTATGGAACTGCACAATGCCCATCATGTAAGAAGGACAACTGGAAGCTCACCAGCCCCAGTGCCCTGCCAACTCAGCCAGGCTGGCCGGAACACTGGGCTTCCTGGCCACCAGGGACCACCAAAAAGACCCTCAGGGCAGGAAAGTGCATGGATGAAGGGGAGGGGAAATATCTTAATGATTTTGAGGAAATGATTATCATATGTATGTTTAGTCCAGGACAACCAATGGATATGTATGCAAAACACAGTATATAAGCAGAAACCTTCCTGTACGCAGCATGCACAGCTCTGGGAGGAGCTACCCCCCCGTGTATCCAGCTGAATAAAGAATGCTGCTGCTTAATGCTACACTGGAGTTAAGGAGGTTTATTTTACCCAATCTTTGGTAACAGTTTTGGTGACCCAGGCGGAACAGACTCCTGAATTTCAATGGATCCAAGCGATCACAGGACCTCCAGCCAGCGAGTGGCTGAAGCACATCTGGCATTTTGTATTGTGATATTTAGTGGCTAAAGTGTATTTGGCAATTTCTGTTGTGATAGTTGGTAGCTCAAGTGTATTTGGCAATTTATAAAGAAAGGGGACATTGGAAAAGGGAGTGTCCCCAAGCCAGGGGAAATGGAACAAAGAACCTTAACCAGGCTCTTCAAGTCATCAAACTCAAGACTTTAGCGAAAATGAAAAAGCCCGCTAAAGGAACCAGGGGAATCATCCTCAGCTGAGCCCTGGTTACATTATTGCTGGGAATGAAAAGGTAAACTTTTTAATTGATACAGGAACAACTTCTTCAGTACTGAATATGTGCAGAAGAAAACTTAGCTTGGAACCAGTAAGCGTTGTGGGTGTGACAAAGAGGAAAGAGAACAAGCCTTTTTTGAAAACTATTACTATTTAAATTAAGAAAACAGTGGAGGAAACACCAGTTTGTATATATGCCTGAATGCTCAGCCCCCCTGTTGGGGAGAGATTTACTGGGAAAATTGGATGCTCAAATAACTTTCTAGGATGGGGAAATACAAACTCAAACATCAGAACCAAAAGCCAAAGAGGCGAAGACTTTATGTTAAAGGAATCAGAAGAGCTGGAAGAAATCCCAGAGGAGGAAGAGAATTAACCCTGTTGGTACAAGCAGCTGAGATGCCTAGGTGATCAAAGGTGGCCAGATGGGTCAGGATTACTCTCAGATCTGAAGCCAGACCAGTAAAGCAAAATCAATGTCCTATTAAGTGTGAGGCAAGGAAAAGTTGGAGAAACTTACAAAAAATTTTTAGAATGTGCGTTATTGAAAGAATATGAATCAGAATATAACACACTGATATTACCAGTTATAGACTAGTACAAGATTTAAGGGCCAGTAATGTAAAGGACCTGATATTCATCCAGCAGTAGCTAATGGGATCTGTGCACACTGCTGACAGCACGTAAAAGGGAATACAAATGGTTCATGGTGCTCGATCTTAAGGACACCTTTTTCTGTAATACCTCTTGACTCAGATAATTAAAAATTGTTTGCTTTTCAGTGGGAGAATCCAAATGCTGGGTGGAAGGCACAGCTAACGTGAATTGTGCAAAAAACGAAAAAAGAGGGAAAAACAAAAGAGAAAGCATTCTCCCAGCAATCAAGACTGACAAAAGTGCCTCAATGCTTCTGTTAGTCTGTTACATTTCTTAGAATAATCTGGATACAAGGTGTCAAAGAAAATGGCACAAATGGGCAAGGAAACAGTAATATATTCGAGCTTTGAAATCTCACAGGAAGAAAGAAGCTTGGGAAGCAACTGAAAAGAAGCCATTTGCCAGACTCCAGAGCCAAGGACTACAAGCCGCCTTAGGTATGGCTGGATGCTGTCACGTATGGACTGCCATTTATGGGGTACTGGCAAAACCCTTGCATGGCTCTCCACCAAAAATGCTTGGTATGGACTCCTGAGAGTCAGAGGGCCTGGAAAGCCCTGAAATAACCTTCACGACACCCCTGCTTTGGGACTCTCACACTTGAACCAAACCATTTGAGTTGTTTCTGCGTGAAAGGACGCATCTGCGCCGGGGGTACTGGCCAGCATTTGGGGCCACGGAAGCAGCCTGTCCAAATGATTGGACAATGCGAGTGAAGGTGACCCGGATACCTGAGAGCAGTAGCAGCTGCAGAGAAGCACAAAAGCTGATACGTGCCCCACATGGGCACAGCTGGTTTGGAACAAAGAGGAGGGCATGCGGTATTGCCAGCAGAATGCTGAGATACCAGGTTGCTCTATTGGAGCAGGACAGCGTCGAGCTCAAGGTAACCACTGCTTTAAACCCAGCCATGTTTCTGCAGGCTTCAAACGAAGCCCAGATGGCTTTGTGCCACGGCTGCCCGGTGACCACTGAACAAATGTGCTCTGACAGACTGGATCCCAAGAGCAATCCCATCGAGGACCTGGAACTGGACCTGCACACCGCTGGGAGCAGCACGTTACAGGCAACTGTATACGCAGAGGGAGCCTCAACCCAGGTAATACAAGCCCAGGCTTTATCCTTTAACACATCAGCACAAAAGGCAGAATTAATGACCTCTCCTAGAAATCACCGAAGGGAAGAAGGTAAACATATGAACTGATCCAAAACGTGTTTTTGGAATAATACACACTCATGGAGCCATATGGAAGAAAGTACAATTGTTACCGGCACGGGGGGCTGCTATAACGTACTCAGAAGAAATCAGCCAACTGCTACAGAGTGTGCAAAACTGAGAGGAGTGGCTGTGATGCCCTTGTAAAGCCCATCAGCTTGGAGACTCCCCCGTTAATGCACGGAATCAATTAGCTGACCAAACAGCCATGGAGATTGCTGAAAAAGGTATCCTTGCACTAATACCTAACACGAAGTTGAACGTCTGGGAACAAAAACCAAACCAGGACAGTTAGCCCCATCATTGGAAGCTACAGAAAATGTCAGCAGGTGATTGGTAGAGTCATGCAGGTGAGTAACTCTACTGCCACATTAATGTATGAGATAACAGCACTAAAAACATCGAGAAAAACATTAGGAAATAGAAAATATAGTAACTAATTTATAAAAGAATGTAGTAAGCACAAAGATGACAGAAATTAATAGATCAGTTATTGAAAAAGAAGTAATTTGTTTTGCAAAATAATCTCAAGGCTGGAGGCCACCTCCAAGGCTAGCGAATCAGAGGAAATCAACAGGTAATTAATTATTGGCAAACTGGTCTTGCAGAACTGCCCAGGCAGAATGGGGACTAGTATATTTTAGCATTTTTGTACTTTTTCTAGATGGCCAGAAACTTTCCTGTGTCACACCAACAAGGCAAGGGAAGTCTCAAAATTTAACTGAAATTAATACAGTAGTATTAAAATTAATTATTTTAACTTTTAAAAGGTACATTGTTATCAACAAATCGTTGGGGCTAGACTTGCCTGTACCTCCTTTCCAACCAGGAAATATGATGTGCATCAGAACCTGGAGTTTTGGACCAATCCAGGAGAAGTGGAAGGGACCATATCAAGTCCCCCTGGTAACATAAACCACACTCGAAGTGGAAGGAATTGAATCCTGAGTTCATCACACGTGGGTAAAAACAGCAACCACACAGGAACCACAGCAGAGACAAGACTGATTCACACTGTGAAGTTTTTCTATATATATATATATATATGTATAAATCCTGTTGTTTTAGGTATAGGATATGATTCTCCGAGGAAATATTATTTATCAAATCTAGATTAAAATGATCAATAATTACATATTTATTATAAGAATAATAGAAATTATATTCTTAATTTCTGGGAAGGAAAATGTAGTCCTAAAGTTAGCACAAGATTCTGGCAAATTATAGAATGTAACTTCTATAACGACTTGTTTGCCAACACCAACCCCTCCAGAAAATCCAGTTCCATGGGGAACTTTAGTCAACAATTTAACAAAAATTTAGAAACACCTGTGGGACCATACAAAACAGATTGGCTTTAGACCTATTACCGTTACATAAACATGGACTATGTGGTTATTTGAATTTAAACCACAATACTTGTTGTGTACACATTCCAAATATGACTGCTAAATCAGACAGGATAAAAACGGGTTTGCTGCAGCTAGCAGAAAATTTAGGGCAGAATTAGAACGTAACTGGTTAAATAAAGTATTTAAAGAATTTGGATTTTCTCTGACTGGTTAGTCGGCCTCACTTTTGCAAAGTATAATTGTGATCATAGTAATAATTGTGATTATTACACTTGCCTTAAAAACTGACATAATATTAGTAAAAAAAGTGAGGCTCATGACAGCTTGCAAAGAAGACAAGAACGGAGGAACTAGCTCATGACCGAGAAGTTACAGAGCAATTTCAGAAGCAAGAGTTATTATGTAGCAGTCTAATGCCTATCAGATTAGGAAACACTTCAAAATACAGAATATTCACTTTCGAAAGAATTTTATGTGAATACAAAGATTTATTTTTTTAGGTAGTTAACATTTTTAATCTTTACCACACAAATTCTTGAGATCTGTTTTGGACACTGGTATTTTCAGCACCAAAAAACCAAAAGCCTTCACATACCTCAGTCTGTTGCCCCAAGACCTGGATGGGGGCGTGAAGCAAAGTGTTCATCCCTGTGGAAAGAAAGAGAATACTCCCGTTTTTGTGCCATTTGCTTTCTATTTTATCCACTGAGCTCAAGATCAATGCACTGAGTAAATAAATACCCAAATATATTCTGGAAAAGATTTCCATTATTCCCTTCAGCACCTCGAAGGGCCACCCAGACTTCAATCAGGATCCTTGTAACCAGCTTCATGGGACAAAGCCCATTCAGAGAGAGCTCTCTCAAGGCAAGGAAATTGCTCTAGGTATGCTAAAATTACTCAAACACAATAACAGCTTTAAATAAACAGAGTCATTCCGTTATCAAATCTGTTTCCAAACTCACCAGTGATCTCACATGGAACAGCCCCAGAGTCTTCATTCCTACAAAAGGTGGGTTTGAGAAACAGTTTGTTAAAAGGTTTCAAAGAGAAGCCTTGATGAATAAACTGAGGAGGCAGATAATTGTGTTGCACTGAATTCCATGGCAGAGCTCACGTGGTCTGGGCAGCAGATGCCAGACATTTCTTATTTGTCTTCAGTACATTCTAATTTGAGTCACAATCTTATTTTTCCCATGAAATTAGCTATTATGCCACAAACCACTGTTCAACACACAGGGGTATTTTAATTCCTCAATGACAAGAAAAGATGAATTCCTTATTTTTCATAGAATCTGTGGTTCTGTGAAATTCCCCTTCTCACATACAAAGTGTCTTATCTATTATTTTACCACCAAGTAATTTTAGTTTTACAGATCCCATCATTGTGTTTTATCTACAGGAGCTTTGAGGCCAAAATAACACTTTTAATTTTTTCTGAGGACAAAGTTTATTACCAAACATTGAATAATAACAAATATCTATCAGACATGATACTTACTGATTAGTCAAGATATCGTTCTTCTCATCTGCTGAACACTCTAACAATAAGAAAAATGTTAAAATTACAATGTGAGAAGCATGATCACATTTGGACTTGATTATGTTAAAGGTTTTGCCTGACCCACATGATTCTGATTCAATAAAACACTGAGACAAGGGTGAACTGCATAGAAAAGGATGTTCTGAAGTTCTCACTTTTGATGTGTCTTCTTGTGGCAAAAAGTCAGTGACTAAGGGGTTTTCAGCCAGCCCAGGGTAAAGAACTGACCATGTTGTTCCTTCCCCAAACTGAAAAGTTCTGATTTCTTAAATTCGAGTTAAAATCTTGTTGCTAATAATTTGGGAGTCCTGTAAGGAAAAGATAAAAGAGTTTTACCTGTATTTTCTGTCTCTGATGAGTTATTCTTAAGATCTCGCTGGAAGACTCTGCAGCTAAGAACAAAACCACCAGTTTTTGAAAACACAAACCCATCTCTAAAACCAAATTTTAAAAAAATCAGCACTACTTTCAATCTTTTCTACATGTCCTGAAACATGATAGCAAAACCCAGAAGTGTACTGAACCCAGCTGTATTTTTCAGGGAGAAGACGCCATTATAATATTTAGGATGGAAATCATTAAAAAATGTAATGGAAAAGAAAAATTCCTGATTATATTAATTTCACTGAACTGGGGTTTTTTTCAGCTGGGAAGAGAAAAATGAAACATGGCTCTCAGGGTTCAACCCAACTCGATATAACAATCCTCCTGCTGCTTGCAGTCATTTGTGATTACTCAGTGAGGACAGTTTTAGGGGAAGGATTATTCCCTGCACTTTGTGCCTGAGGAAAGGATGTAGGTGTGCACCCCTCGAGATCACTCACTCGATGGTGTTGGCGAAGCTGACCCTGCGCGAGCTCCTCCTGCGTCTCTCTATGTTGATGTCCTGCCAATAAAGAACGCAACGCGTTGCTACCCACGACAGGCACAGCTCTCCAAGAAACCCAAAACCAAATGAAAGCGCTGTGTTAATATTATTATCAAAAATGGTGCATTAAAACCACCTGCATTATTGCAGTGACATGGTTTAATCAGCAAAACACTGAGGAGGATTGGTAGGAAAGGGCTTGATAGACGTACCTGCGTCATCTCATTCCCATGCCCCAGATCATCCAGAGGATTTCGTGGAGCCTTTAAAATCTGAAAGAAAACACAATAGTTGAGATCAGCTCCAGCTCTAAGAGCTGCTTCCTTGGCTGGAGAGGGTTTCTAAGAGCCAGCCAGTCAATCCTCTCAGTCTAACAGGTTCTTTTGGAATGCTTTTCTTCAACTCCCAAGAGAAAGAAAGTTCCTGTTTCAGCTTCCCTTTGCTCCTTTCCCCCCTCACACAGTTTTATTTCGAGGAATGCTGTTAAGTTACTCACGGAGGACAGTCGCTTCCCTCTGATGTGCTCTGTGTTATCACTGCAGGGGAAAAAGGGAAACATTGATGCCTGAAGTTTTCAGCTTTTACGTATTTTTCATGTATTTGTAGCTTAGTAGAACGTTAAGTGCCTCAGTATGACTTGTAGCACTTTCCCAGCTTTCTTTCCCACTCTGAACAGGCGCTTATTGACCCATTCCTGAAATTTTGTTGTCTTGCTGTAAGTGCTCCAAGGACATTTTATTTTCACCATGCAATCATAGGCATAATAGAGTAGGAGGGCAGAACCCAGGGGGGAGATTACCTAACTAACTGTCCCTCTAATTAGACCATATTGGCTAGATATTCTAATTGTTCATTCTTATCAATTGTAAAGGTCTTATTCTGAACGGGGTTTTTTGCCATATGGTTTACTTGAAGGCTTTCAAGTAGAGGTTTGCTTTTATATTATCATTATATTGTCTGCCAAAGTTTGTGTTCTATCTCCAGGCATCAGTATGAGGGCACAAAATCGCACCAAGGTGTATTTCCTGAATGGTCCTGCTACGGTTTTGACATTAAAAAAATCAATTTCTCTGTTATTTTTACAAGTGTGAAAAACAATGTGCTTGGAACTGATTGATCATTTCAGCACTGGTTCCCAGAATAAGCTTTGGAAAACTCAGCAGATTGCCCTACCCAATCCCACGGTCAGTTTATCTCCTGACAATCCATCACTATGAAATCCCCTCACCAAACAACCTCCCTGGTCTTCTTCACAACGGAAAACACATTTCATCCAAGGGATGTTGAAGTGCATTAAAAAAGTTTTTGCCTCTAAAGGGCAATATTTATACCACAGTAAAATTCTTAGAAGGTTTCAACTCACTTTTCCATGTTAGGGTCTGAGTAAATCTTGTCCATTGCTGAAGGATGTGCTTCTCCTATAAAATACAGCACCAAAATTCAAAACCATTAATGAACCTCAGCAGGAAAACCACATAAACCCATAACTGGCTATTCCAGTGATTATTAGCTTTTGATGCTCTGTTTTTTCCTCTCCATTCTTCTCTAGTCACAGAAATGCTCTGAAGTACAACAGGCCTCTCAAGTCCATGTTCTCCTGTTATATTCACATTAGACATACATTTCCTATTGTATATCATATTAGAAAACAGCTGTGCTAATAGCTTAAGTATTACTGGTTAACTGACCTTTTATTCAAAGTTAAGATTCTGGTGAATGCTGGGAGATAAATGAAATCAAATCTTATCCAAGACTAAGTTTGCTCTGACACACACAAGACATTTTCCCTCTCACTCTAAACTGAATTTCTGGTAGTTCAGCTTGTGCCTGATGCTTCTTGTTCCTTCTCTAGATACAACCAGAACATTTCTCTAGCCAGCTCCATTTTCTTAAAACCCTCCTGAAAGGAATAAGAGGAATGTGTTCATAGAAACAAACAATGAGTCTGACCAAGCCAGAGACCGGTAGGCGAGATAAGCAACAGGAGAATGTTACTTACTGACACAAACTGTTGCTTATCCAAGGCTGTGCTAAATGCCTGGACTTAGAGAAAAACAAAGATACAAAGAAAAGGGGCGGGGGGTATATATTGGAAGGAGCTATGTATTAGGCGATTGGACTAAGAGAAAAAGAACAGAGGTCCTCTCCTCGGCCGTTTCCTCATTAGGATAAGCCGATTTAGTCCCTTTTTCCGTCTCTTTTTGTCCCCGCGCCCTCGCTTTGCCGCCCTCACAGCCCAAGCGCCAATCACTTATCAATCACAAACCCCGCATTAATCACCTCTATCATTAATTACACCACATTAACCTGTTCCCCAGACACGAAGCACCTCGTATCGAGCCGCAGCGCGCATATCGGGGGATTGCCACACGCTCCGCGCCCACCGCAGGCGGCACCGCCTCAGCCCTTCTTCCATCCTGCCGATCCCGAGGCCGCTCCCCGGACAGCGCCGACCTACCCCCGCCTTCTCCCGCGCTCCTTCCCCACACGACTCGCCCCGGCCACCAGTAATGGCCGCCGCCGCTCCCGCACTGCTCCGGCGCCGCGTCCTGCCCTCGCCGGGCTCCTCGGCCGCTCTTACCTCCCGCTCGAGGCCCCCGGGTCCCGGGTCTCCGGTCCCAGCTCCCGCTCCCCGATCGCCGCCGCCCCGTTCAAATCCAGCCTCCCGCCCCGCGCCCGTGACGACACATTGGCGCCACACAGGACGGCTGCCCCGTGCCGTACAACATGGCGCCCCCTTGTGCCCTACAACATGGCAGCCTCCCCGGATCGCCTCGCAGCTGCCATGTCGGTGTCTCCCGCGGTCCGCACGCCCGCAGCCGCGATGACGGGGATGGCGCGGTACTACACTGGCTCTACGGGGTGCTCGGTAGCGGCGCAGTGGCTTCGCTCCGCACTGTGCTTGTGCAGGGCCGCATACCCGGCGCCGCCGCGCAGGGGAGCGGCGGGCGGGAGGAGATGGCGGGGGCGGTGGGCACACTTCCTTATAGGCCCGGTGAGGAAGCAGTCCTTGTGACGAGGTGGCCGAGTGGTTAAGGCGATGGACTGCTAATCCATTGTGCTCTGCACGCGTGGGTTCGAATCCCATCCTCGTCGAAAAGCGAAATTTTTCCCTAGTATTCAAACAAAATTTTTTTTCGCCCCACACTTCTAAGGTGACCCCTACCCTCCCGCCTCTACCTTCGGCCCTTGGGGAGACATAGAAGCGCAGATGGTGCCCGAAACAGGCAGGACACAGTGCCCTGAGGAATTCAGAGTCACAAGACGGGATAGAGCGTCCCAAAGGCTCTAGGGGTCCCAGCCAGGATGGAGTGCCATGAGGAACCTACGGGTCACCCAGGATAGCGTCCCAAGGAATTTAGGGGTCACAACCGAGGGACTGAGGGGGTATCACCCAGCACCCAACTCTCTGTGGTGCCTCTCCATGGTGGGTAGCCTGACTTACCTCCTTTTCCTCAGAACCCAGCTCCGCCGGGAAGCTTCCAGCTGTGACAACACTGGGAACAAATCCCTTTAAATCTCAACCTCCTCTGGAATCCCAGGCAAATTTCCTATTAGGGCTGGCCGGGTCCTTTGTGAAAGCTTTGTGTAAGTATCAGGGGGATGAAAGGTCTCTCCTATGAGGAAAGGCTGAGAGAGCTGGGATTATTCAGCCTGGAAAAGAGAAGAGCCGCTCCCAATGCCTAAAGGGGCTTCAAGAGAGCTGGACTTCAGACAAGGGGGAATGGCTCCAAACTGGAAACAGGGAGATTTAGATGGGATATTGGGAAGAAATTGTTCCCTGTGAGGGGGCTGAGGGTTGGGTTATGGCACAGGCTGCCCAGAGAAGCTGGGGCTGCCCCACCCTTGGAAGTGTCCAAGGCCAAGATGGATGGGGTTTGCAGCAACCTGGGATAGCAGAAGGTGTCCCTGCCCATGGTAGGGGGTGGGACTGCATGGACTTTAAGGTCCTAGCCCCTCACTGAAAATTACATCAAAGTTTTCTTCAGATACATAATTACTGCACTTGGCTTTGTTTTCCATCAAGTTATGGCAATTTAAAAAGCATAAATGACTGTATTGACAAGGTACAGGAAAACTTTTCCTCTCTGCCTAAGGCCATGCATGGTTCACTTAAAAAAAAGTCTGGAACGAGAGGCCTGGAAGTAGAAGTTAAAGAAACACAGAGCTTCCAAGGGAAGGGACACCTCACACCTCTGCTGTGACAGCTCACAACCCTCCCTGCACATACTGCCCCACTTTTAACTACACTTAAATCCTTCAGGAAATTAGATACCAAATTCTGTGCGGAGTGTGGCCAGATCACCACTTTGCAGCCTCACAAGAGGCTCCCAAACATAATAGGCCGGTTAAAACACAACTGGACAAGTGTTTCTGTGTGGAAGGTGGGTGTTTCCCGGTCAGTCCTGCACAGGGAGAGGGTGAGGCACAGGGAAGTTTGCCGGGAGGGTTTATTTGTATGGATAAAGATAGAATTACAGAATCATTCAGGATGGAAAAGACCTTCAAGGTCAAGTCCAAACACTAACCCAGCACTGTCAAGGCATATCCAAGAAAAGCTGTACTAAATAAAGGAATTCTTCCAGGACCTACACTTCGTAAGGAAAACTTTATCCTCACAACCAGGACAGTACTTACCTCAGACCCAACCTCAGATGGGAATTTATCACAGGGCATCTCCAAGAGCAGTATTTTCCCAGCTAACAAAACATCAAACACTGTTTTGACTTGGTGGGATCCTTGTGAAACAAATCCTAAATTTTCATTGTTCAAAGAATCTTGGAAACAGAAGCCCAGGGGTTCCTTGACCAGGAAATTTCAAGTTGTCAACCACAGCCATTATTTCAGGAAAAGGCGGAAAGTAGCGCTGAGCTCCAGTTCCTCATCAGGCCCTTTAGCCCCAATCTCAGTCAGGAAAATCCCTGTCAGAAGCTTCTTTTGTAACGGAAATTTCTTACCATAAAACCTCCCAACACAACCTGGGACACGTCAAAGTCTAAATTAACTGTCATCCCTAAATCTAGCCCCGTTCCCCTGCATCCAAACACAGTAACAGCTCCAGCCACCCTTTTTATACACTGAAGGTGCCCAAGCTCCATTTGTTTCCATGGAAGATGTATTCCTGTGCATGAAAAATTTGGACTACGCTGATTTTTAGCATCATCTCTCAAATATCTGGAATTAAATTAGAATCACTAAACCCTTGGCAGGATGTGGAGGAGCAAAGCTCAAACCTGAGAGAATTTTTATGGAAATATTCAACATCAGCTGGATGATCCAGCACAGAAAGGCATCATTTGGCTCCTCTGAGCTCCTGGAAGCAAGCGCTGGTTTACTGTGGTTTGGCAGCCACATCCTGACCCTGGTGACATCATCAAGTGATTTTAGCAGGAAGGTACTGATTCCTGTGGGCAGGCCAACCTTGAGATATCCAAAATTAATACAAAAACCCTCCCAGATGCCAAGAATCAACTGTGTAAACACTGATGAAAATAAGAACTACGGTGATATTTATCAGTCTGGAAATATATTAATATAAAATTATTTTTAAAAACTCTTCTGCTTCATAAAACAGCTTTTGTTTTTCTTGAAATCCGACGGTCACAATGAAATTATATTAAAAAATATCTTCAAGATGAACTCTGGGGACCAGTGCCTCCAAAACCCGGCCCAATATCTGCGTCCAGAACTACCAACTTTAAATAATTACTTGAAAGAACATTGGTAATTTGAAAGGCAAGTGTATCTTGCTGACAAACAGCAGGCACAAAACAGATCACAGAGTTCTGGTTTTACCTCAGTGTTCTCAGGGATAATCTTGGAGTTTTGAAATCAATCTGATGATAAAATACAGTAAAAATTGTTTTTATGACATGACATCCAGCAGCTCTTTAAGACACAGGAACACAACAGGCCGGAAGAAGAATTAGTTATTGACTTTTGGTGCATGCATGTCTTTATCTGTGTGGATAATTGATCCAGAATTCACTGAGCTGAAGGCAAAGCTGCCTGTGCCGAGTGGAGTTTGGTCCTCGTTGCCCTCAAGTGCCAGGTCACTGGAGGGCAGCACAAAACTCCTGTTTCAGCCTCGTTTCCCTGCTCATCTTTTGCAGCACCTGTGGGAAGCGGGGACAGTTCTCCAGCCCCACTGATCCCTCCCACCCTGGCTCAAGGCACTCTCTGTTCACCTCAACCACAAAGAAAAGTCAATCTTTGGTCTTTCCACGTCGCTCCCCCAGCCAGCAGTACCGGCAGGTGCCGGGTGTCCTGGTCACTCCTCCCAGTCCTCCATGGCCCACTCGGGCATGCTGGAGCAATACTCAAAGTCCGCTCCCTTGTAGCGCAGGGCATGCAGGAACATCACCAGCTCCTTGGGAGATGGGTCCCGCCTGCTTGTCCTGCACTCCATACACAAAGGGTCCTTCTCTTCCCAACCCTTCTCCCCCCTTTGCCCATCCTGATTCCCACACAAACTGAGCTCTTTGTCTTTATCAAGCGTTTCCAGGTCGATATCAGAGTTCAGTGGACAAGCTGCTACGTCATTCGTCTTGGGATCCTTCACATCTGTCTCGTCCCCAGCAGGACAGGAACTCCCATTTAAAGGATCAGCCTCTGCAGACTTTGTGCAGTCGCCTGCATTCCCACAGTCTTTACTTTCACCACTAGGGTTCAAGTCCTCCTCCCCAATACCCAAGACCTCCAGGCTCTGTTTGGAACGATGCTCCTCTACCAGCGCCTTCAGGAGTTCCTCATCCGTCTTGCCGATCTTCCCGCCCTTGCCCCTGTCTGGGCCCCACGCCTCCATGTTGTAGATGGGATCGTTGACAATGGGGTGCCCCAGGAACTGCAGGTGGACCCGGATCTGGTGCGTGCGGCCCGTGCGCGGCAGGCACCTCACCACGCTGCTGCTGCCGTTGTAGCTGAGCCTCTGGAAGAGGGTTTGGCAGGGCTTGCCCTTGGGATCCACGCGGCACACGCCCACCTTGTAGGAAACCACCAGGATGGGCTCTTCACAGACCACCTCGTGCTCCGGGAACTCCCCCACCACCCGGCAGACGTATTCCTTCTCCAGCTGCCGGGAGACACAAGAGGAAGGCTCAGGAAACAGCAGAAAACACACCTAAGCTCCATCCTTGCTCCTCCTCCCTCTCCCCTCAATAAAATACATCCAAAGACAGCATTTTATTACAACAGGAAAGGGAAAAAAATTAAATCAGCTGCTTAAAGCCACATTTTCCCAGCTAGCTGGGAAATCAAGAACAGAAAGGCCTGGCCTATTTTCCCCCTATGAAATTCGGGAGCCATCTCTCAGCAGCCTTTGGTTTATAGCCCTGAAGCCAATCCTGGAAGAAGTTTTGATTGGATCAAGAGACACTGGAAAAATGGGGATTTTAAAATTGCAAAAGTGGTGGATGATTGACATGTGTCCACTCACAAATGAATCTGCTCTCTAACTGGTTTGCATGATCCCAGACAGTTTGCACAGACTTGTGGGACAATCCCTTAAGGAAGAAGATCCCCTTCAATCCAATATCACCAAAATAATTGAAATTTTTAAGAGATCACTTTCAATCTAAAATTTCCAGAACTAACTGAAGTTCTAAGAGACCCTTTCCAATTCAATATTGACAAATCAAATTAAATTTGTAGATCCCTTTCAGTCCAATATTACCAAATTAAATTAAATTGCCACACTGAACTAAATTTTTTGCAGATCCCTTCCAATATGTTATCAGCAAAACCAGTTATATTTTTTGGGTTTTCAATCTAATATTATCAATCCAATATTACCAATATCAATTAAATTTTTTAGGAGCTGCCTTCCAATCCAGTATTACCAAACTCAATTTTCACTCGTCTGTAGCCTATTAAGGACAAGAAGCACCAACAGATAAGAACCGCAACACAACCATGAGTTGTCTGGGGAGCTTGAGCTCATTTAGATCCCAAATCTGACCGACTTTGGAGCACACCTGCTCCAGGAGAGCGCAGTACCAGCAGCTCCAAGCCCTCACCTGTCTCTGCCGGACCTGCTCGTCGATGCGCTTGGACACGGCTGCGGTCTTGGCGAACATGAGCACACCCGAGGTCATGCGGTCCAGGCGGTGCAGAGTGTGCAGCTCCCTCAGGCCATGCTCCTTGCCCAGGATGAAGATGACCGTGTTGTGCCGGAACCTGCCACAGGGGTGGACAGGCAGCGACGAGGGCTTGTCCACCACCACCACCTCGTTGTCCTCCGCCAGGATGCGGATGGGCTGGGCAGTGACCGGCGGCTCGTGCCGATGCACCGTGTTCCTGAGGAAGTCGTTGTTCTGGAAGGGATAGGAACAATTAGCCTGAACCCAGCTTGTGCAACCACCCACCCGGCCACGAACAATGTGGACTTGATATCGTGGGAAAAGAACTAAAGCCCCTTTGTCTTGGGACCCTGGATTTAGGATAATAACTGTGCACATCACTGTGCAAATCCAATAACCTGCCCACGGCATATTCCCATTCCCAAGGACCAAACAGGAAGCTGTGGGGCATGTGTGGGGCTGCAGGATCCACATATTCCCGACTCCAGTGAGGCAGGGATTCCCCGGGAGCCCCAGTTTCCACTTCAACCCCTCCACAGGGTTCACAGATTGGTAGAATATATCGAGTTGGAAGGAAGCCAACAGGATTATCGAGACCAACTCCTGGCCCTGTGTTACCCGACCACGTAGCTCATGGGGTGATGCTCATGGCTCGGGGCAGGCCGGGCTCTCCCATCACACCACGATCCCCACCGGAGCGCCCACGCCGGGGCCCGCCCACCTTGAGCACGATGTCCAGGTCGCGGACGGGCTCCTCGTTGAGGCGCAGGCGGCCGGCGCGGGCGGCGGCGCGGTAATAGGCGAGGGGCTGCGCGCGGAACTCGGTGCCGAAGACGTGCAGGAGGCTGCGGCCCACCCAGCGCCCCTTGCAGTAGGTGCGGAAATCGAAGTAGTAGGGGCGCACCTTGCGCAGGCCGCCCTCGAAGTAGTACGAGGTCTCGGCGAAGTGCTCGGCGCCGAAGCTCACGCCGGCGTTCAGCTTCCGCGGCGGCGGTACGTACCGCTCT
>VZRN01005754.1:264763-276389 GCA_013397935.1 Dasyornis broadbenti | reverse complement strand
TCTTGGCGGCCGGTGCCGCCTTCTCCTTGGCGGCGGGGTCTGGTTCCTCGTCCCGGCTGCCGCCGGGGCCGGGTCCCGGCTCGGCCATGTCCCCGCGCGCCGGCGCCCGGACCGCGATCCGCGCCGCGCGCACCCACGCGGGCCACACCGNTGACGCATCGCGCTGCGCCGGGCGGCGCGGCCAATCAGCGCGACCCCGCTCCGCCAGGCCACGCCCCCGCCGGCCGCGGCCCTTTCCCGCGCCCCTCTGTCCCCGCCTTGCCCTGAGGGCGCCGGAGGAGGTGGAGGCGATGCAGGAGCGGGAGCGCCTTTATTTATTTACCTCAGAGCAGTTCCCCCTTCAGAACTGCTCCACAAATGACCCTCGAGCCTCACCGCAGCCCGCCTGCCCCTCGTGAGCCTCCCCGGTCACCGCCTGCGGGAGGGACACCTCAGGGAAAAGCCAAAACGTAAAGCATTTTTTTGTAACCCCAATCAGAAAAGCCAAGAAATTAGCATTTTTCATAACCCCAAAGAGGAAAAAGTCCAGAAATGAGCATTTTTCAAAACCCCAAAGAGAAAAAAAACTCCAAGAAACGAGCATTTTTCATAACTTCAAAATCCGGTGTTGCTACCCTTGAGTAAATTAGTCGGTGCAGGCAGGAAGAGGACACGCTTCCATATTTAAAAACATTGACAAATCTGGGTACATTGCTGCTCTGAGACACTAATTGTGGCTTATTTTCGCCAAGCATTAGGCAGAGTAATCGATGTTAAAGTGGTTTTAGTGAAGCTTTAAGTATTCCTGTCTGCTTTCGGAATTCTCTGTGAACGGATGTTATCTAGAGTTTATCAGAGAGGATAGCTGGAGTTGTCTGGATCTGCTCCCTGGAAGCTGCCATTGCCTCCAAGAGCCTCCCCTGGTCCTGCCACTGTTTTCCATCCCTCCGTAATGAGCTTCCTGAAGCAGAACTTGCCTTTATCCACTGATGAAATTTCCATTAAAACGCAAAACCATACTGACCATCTACAGGCCTAAGTCCCACTCATGAGCTTTCTGAGGTGCCTTTAGAGATATCCATCCATGTGTCAGAGGTCATCCCTGAGGCAAAGGAAAACCAACAATTACTATTTCCTCAGTTCTGTACCAGCATCACACGGAATTTAAAAACACACACAGGCTCCACAAAAAGAGGAAATAAAAGCCTGCAAGGGCTATCCAACAGAAAACATCCCCTGCTTTCCTGCTCTGCCAAGCTGTTCTCTCCTGTGTTTTCCACAAACAGCATCTCCCAGGGATCCAGGACTCAGTCAGCAAAGCCAAGGAAAGCAAGCTCAGAAGGAGAGGAAGGAGTTCCTCAGGGAAGAGCAGGTTTTACCGAGGCCACTGCTTTTCCTTGTCTGTGAGAGGGACGTAGATGACGCCCATGAGCTGGGTCTCAACGATGTGCCCATCGCTGGTCTTGTCGTACTGCATCAGCACCTGGTTCGCTCCCTCGGGCCCCACAGGCACGATCAGCCGCCCACCCGGCTTCAGCTCCTTCAGCAGCTGCAAGATGGAGAAATCCCAGTCAGCAGAGACAAAAAGAACCCAACAGACAACAGGAATGGGCTGCCCTGTGAAGGTCATGACAGGAAATAAGATTCCAGTGGTTCCCTAATTTTTTCTAGGGACACGCAGAACGACCACTCTTACCTCCTTGGGGACAGTGGCTGCGGCTGCTCCCACATGGATTGCATCATAAGGGGCCTCCTCGGGGTATCCCTGCCTGCCATCTCCAACTACAGAGGGAAAACACGCAGGAAAGACTCTTGTTGTCACAACAACTTGAAGCATCAACACAGACTGGAAGGACTTCGAGGAGCAAAGCCAAGGCACTCCCAGAGGACACAACCCTGGGATCACAGGGAGCTCACCCACAAGCTTCACACGGCCAGAGCTGAGCAGCGTTGGATCATCCTCTTGGACGTTCCGGATGGATTCGTGCACCAGCTCCTTGATGTGCTCCACGCCCACAGCTTTTCCCATTGGGCCAATCTGGAAAGAACATCAGTCAAACTCCTGATGCCTCCCACATGGAAGATGTCTTTGATAGGGCAGGTTTCAGTGGGAAGTGGCGAATTTCCAGGAAGAAACTCCAGAACAGAGGTTCTGAACAGGAGGTGCAAACCCTGTGCCCCTTCCTGGGTTTTGAGGCTCAGTAGTCCCAGTTATATGAGATAATTAAGGGACGTGCTTTCCAAGCTGGGAAGAGAATGCTGTGAGCTCACCATCCTGGCAAAGCACGCAGTGAGGTATCCACTCCCAGATCCCACGTCCAGTGCCTTGGCACCTTCCACCAGCTGATCCTTGAGCAGCTCCAGTGCGTGGGCATGCTGCAGGGACACCCAGGACAAGGAGGAAACATCCCGGGTTAGTCTCCTCTCCCAACTCTTTCTCTTTTCTCCGATTTAATCATAGCACACCTGGCCTCATGCCTGACACTTCCAGAGCAAAACTCAAGTGTCAGACCTGGAAGATCTTTTGCAGAACATCATCTAGTTAGAGGCTCAGGAATTAGATGTGATACAGCAGGAAAAAAGGTCTCATGCAAAAAAAGGGACAACATGGAATTCCCATCTAAGAACACTTTTAAAGCAACTGAAAGACTGTAGGGGAAACTCCTCTTAAAAAGAAAAACCCCTAAAGAAAGAAGCAGGATAATCATGTCCATGGGACGTTTCACTTCTCTACTCGAAGAAAAATTAAATACAGAAAGAGAAATAAACAATTTCCTCAATTTCTGTTCAAAGCAGGAGTTTCACCTTACCATGTGCGGGGCGCTGATCGTAGCCTTGTAGCCTAAAAGGAAATGGGTGTTACAAGTTATTTGATAAGGAATAAAATTCCCAGTGGGAGCAGTTCCTAATTCTCCCCCACCTTCCCCTAAAAATAGGAAACCACTTGTCTCCACAGAATCCCAGGATGATTTGGGTTGGGGACCTTAGAGTTCATCCAGTCCCACCCCCTGCTATGGGCAGGGACACCTTCCACTACACCAGGTTGCTCCAAGCCCCATCCAACCCAGCCTCGGACACTTCCAGGGATAGGGATTCCACAACCAGAGCATGGAGCACCTGCCAAGGCACCTTGTCGGCTGCTGACAGAGGATGCTTTGCCCCAAGTGACTCACCAATGGATTGAGGAGAATCCATGTATGGGAAATACTTGATGTAGTGACCTCTGTCCGTAGCCAACAGCACATCGAAGACTCGCTGAGACTTAATGATCCCTTTTTCTGGGAAAGAAGGAAAAGAGAGACTGGCAGCACTGAAATCCTTGGCACTCCAGCAAGAAGAGACTTGAAATGGGACGCACACTTCAGGGAGTTTGTGGATCTAGGGGAATTAATAAGGGATCTAAGGGAGACAGAAAACAAAAGGCTGATGGAAGGACATCCTTTCCCATTTCCACAATGGGCCCAGCCACCAGCCTATCTCCAGGGGGTGGCATCCACAACCCTTCTGACACTGCCAAGTGTAACGGGACTGAAAAGGAGTCAGGTTTCACGCCGGGAAGCAGAGACTCCAGTTCAGGTTTCAGCAGTGAATTCAAGGGCTATGACTGCAGAGACAGCCAACATCCTTTCACACCTTTCTGCGGGAATTCTGACAGGGACAGGTCAGCTCCAGCGGCAGGGGTAGTTCACAGCTATTTTTATGCGTGTTCCAGCCCGCTGTCCGGGGGGGAGCGGGAGCACCGGGCACCATTCCAGCCCCCAGGCAGCACTGGAGGCACAGCATGGATGTCCGGGACACTCGGCTGTACCCCCGGGCTCTGAAAACCGAGCTCCAGCGCTTTATAGGGCGTCACACACTTGCAGAGGCAGGGAAGAAAGGTGTGGAGAGGCTTTCCTGCCCCTTCTGGCAGCAGACCTTGTTTCCAACTATAAATAGAACGAGTTCAGGTTGGGACAAATGCCGAAATTCAGGAATATTAACCCCAACCTTTCAAAGTGAGCAGTGTCACACGGTGTGACGCTAAATATCCATACACAGACATTAAATATCCATACACCGATATTCCAGCGGATGCTGCCGGGACTCACTGTAGAGGTTGTTGACCAGCTCCGAGTGCGTTTTCCCGCTGGATGTCCAGGCCATGGTCCTGGCGAAGAGCAGCCCCATGAGTGCCAGCACAGCGCCGGGCGGCAGCTGGCTCATCCCACGGACACGGCGGTGGCCTGCGATGAGAGGGCGTTCAGAGCCACGCCAGGTCTCCCCGTTCCCGGCTGAAACACATCCCGCCCTCACGAAACCATGGGAAGTGTGACAGAGGCTCAAGGATGGCACCCGCGCTCGCCTGCGCGGCCCAGGACAACTTCCGCCCTGTGCCAACATGGCGGGGCGGCGGCGTCAGCAGCGCCCGCCCTGCAAACCAATGGGCGCGCTCGCTCCGCGGTGACGCGCCGTGATTGGCCGGGCCCGGGGCCGGTGACGCGCAGTGATTGGCCAGACCCGGGGCCGGTGACGCGCAGTGATTGGCCGGGCCCGGGGCCCGTGAGGCGCGGGCGGAGCTGGCGCGGCTGCCCGGGAGCGCGGGGCGGTGGGTGCGGGACCGGGGCGGCCCCTCCCTGGCACGGGCAGCCGCGGGGACATCGCGCCCTGGAGGGCGGCCGGGCGTCCTGGTGGGATGAGAATTCCCTGGAATGTCCGCTGGCCTGACTTGGGCGGAGGGACGGGAGGGAGGGGAGGTGCGGGAGGCCTGGGCGGCCGGATCTGTTCGGTGCTCATGGTTTATTCCCCCCATCCCAGGACCCCACGATGAGGATGATCGAGAACGTGGACTCCGTGGTGACCAGGTCCAGCGAGGACCTCTGGGCTGAGATCTGCTCCTGTCTGCCACATCCCGAGCCCAAGGACACCGGCGATGCTTTCACAGACTCCTTCATGGATTCCTACGCCGAGGGCAGTGAATCGGGTGGCTCTTCCCAACCCACCCTGAAGCCCTGGGCACCCCTGAACGACTCAGAGGTGTATTTAGCATCCCTGGGTGAGTGTCTCCCGCTGCTGAGGTGCCTGGTGACAGCTCTGTTTATGTGGTGTCCGTGCTGGGGTCAAAAAATCTCCTAGCTATTTAACAGAGAATCTGACTCATTTTCTTCAACGTGAAGCTGTCAGAGCTTCAGCTCTGCCACAGAAAATAACTTTTTTGTTAAATAAAAGCTGAAAAATTTGGTTTTTACCATCCGCAATGAGTGGGAGGCTGCACACAGCAACAGAACAGGTGGCAAAAATGGCTTTTTAAGCTTTTATTTCTACCAGAACTTTCATCTTGCCTTCGTTGCCGTTTCACAGTGCACCGAGTAGTGCAATGAGAGTGATTATATTCCAATTTGCATGGAAATTGTGGGAACTCAGTGCCTGTGAGATCTGTGCCCTCCTGTGTGATTTCATGGAAACTGAGCAGTAAGTGTGAAAGTTATTAAAACCCAAAATGGGCAGAGTTGGCTGATTGCACAAACCTTATTTCCTTCAGAAACATCACCCGGAAAACAGCATCATGTATATATATAAGGAAGACTCGTGTAGGCTTGAAATACAGGGGGAGAATTATTTTTAAAGCAGAAATCAGTCTTGAAAAGTTAATTTTGCTTACTTTTTGACAGAAGTCCAGATCCTTCTCTCCTTTCAGAAAAAACCTATAACCAAGATAACAAAAACCCCTGTTCCCCTCACAGAGAGAAGACTGATGAGGATCAAAGGCCTGTCCCAGGAGGTGACCTCCAAGGACATGCTGCGCACGCTGTCCCAGGCCAAGAAGGAATGCTGGGACAGGTTCCTGCAGGAGAAGTTTGAGGCAGAATGTTACGTTGAGGGCCATGATGCAGATGAGAGGTAACGAGGGAGTCAGAGGGAAGAGGTCACCACTTATCTCTTAAAAACCACATAAAGGTTTTGTCAGGACGTGACACAGAGATACCACGTCCCTGCAGCTTGGAGAGCCTGCTGTGGGGTTTCTGCGGCATTTTGGGAATGCCCATTGGGGTTGTGCGAGAGGGAACACACAGAGCCCATAGGGCTTGAGCTTCCAGTGCTCTTCCCTGATCCTTGCACCCCTCAGACAGCGTGGAAGCAGCTGGGACCTACTGAATGATTTCCTTCATCACACTTGGGGTAGGGAAGGAACGGAGCAGAGGAGGCAATGTCCAGTATGTCTCAGATGGGGATTTGGGATTGATGCCAATCCTGGGATGAGATTTCCCTTCCCTGCCTCTCACAGTGCTTCTACTCTCTCTGCCATTGCCCTCTCACAGATGATGTTAGAAGTAAGATGGGAGCCCTTTTCCTAAGCAATCTCCCATTCCCAATCACATGGAATGCTCTCCAAATTCCTCGTTTCTCAGGTGGCATTTTCCATGATTGCTTCTGGCTGACAAGAAGATTATTTCTCTCCCTTGAAGAAAATCTACTTAAGCCAGAACTATGAAAAGTAATCCCTGTTTATATGGAGGTTTCAGATGGTTTCTTTAGTCCCCAGTTAACTTCAATGCGATTTGTATTTAAAACCAAGCTTTTACGTGCTCTTTGTACTGTTTTTAAAGGGTGAGGATGTTATCCATGAAAGAATTTCAGTCTCTATAATTTGACTATGAGGTTAGAGGTCACTCCTGAACGGTGCTGCAGTTTTGAGTCTCACCCACCAGTGTAATCAAACAAGACTTGACTTTTAAGTGCACAGAATTATGATGTTAGACTTTTAGGGTTATGTGCTTAACCTTCCAGTGCTGTTAATGCTCACTCCTTTTGAGATGTTCTTCTGCTTTGGTTTTGTTCCCTTCCCTCTCCCCCTGTATTTCCTGATCTTCATCACAAAGCGGCAGTTGAGGGATTTGGTTTGTTTGAACAAGAGGTTTTTGACTTCCAGTCCAGAAAGCTGGAAACTCATGGAATCATAGACCGGTTTGGGTTGGAAGGGACCTTAAGGCCCATCCAGTCCCACCCCCTGCCATGGGCAGGGACACCTTCCACCATCCCAGGTTGCTCCAAGCCCTGTCCAGCCTGGCCTGGAACACTTCCAGGCATGGGGCAGCCACAGCTGCTCTGTGCACGCTGTGCCAGAGCCTCAGCACCCTCACAGGGAAGGATTCCTTCCAATATCCCATCCGACCCTGCCCTCTGCCCGATTGAGTTGGAGTCTGACGAGACAGAACGGGATCCTGTGCAGGCCCTTTTCACTGAAAGAGATCAGAGCGTAAGACATGTTCTAATCACAGTTTGAAAGGCCCCACCGCAGGGAATGGCTTTGTAGAATGACAGATTCTGCTTGTCCCAGTGACACCAGGATCCATCCCACAGCAGACCTCGCCTGTGGGAACGGGAATACTTGCAGAGGGGCAGGAAATACCTGTGGAGGCTTTTCCATTTGCTTCTCTCAGACGTCCCTGTGCATCTCTGTCCCTTCCTGGTCTCACAGTGTCCCTTTGCCGTCCCCAGCACACTGGAGCACCTGAAGCGCTGGCTGCAGCCTGACAAAGTGGCCATCAGCTCCGAGGAGGTGCAGTGCCTCATCCCGCCGGAATCGCAGCTGGAGAAGCCGGAGGCCGAGGAGGAGCCTCCGGCTGCGGAGCAGTGAGAGCCCCCAGCTGTGCCCGGGGCTGCCTCTTGTCCCAGCCCGCAGGAAGATGTACCCAGCCATAGGGAGAGCAGGGAGGGGGGCACAGAGCAAATTATCAGTAATTGAAAAAGTAATTTTTTAAAGAAAGAACCCCCAACACACCAAATTCCAGCTCTGGCGCTCCGCAGACAGCAACTGGCACTGGTAGGGACAAGAGGGAACGCCTGTGACATGGCTGAACCGAAACCTCGCGTTGAGCTTCTCCCAGACTGCAGCCACCTCATCATTCCAGCCTGGATGTGGATTGTTTGGAATCCAGCAGGAGACGCATTAAAAAGCAACAACAACAAAAGGTTGTTGAGAAGCACCAGAAAACACCACGGTCTAGGGCAGAGCAGAGAAACCACTGAATCACTGTTTCTTCCTGTGTTGTACCTTTTCGTTACTCAGTTGGGCATTTCTTTCCTCTCCTGCCAAGTCCACTTTGATGTTTTCTCCAGATCTTTACTGTTTCAGTCTGACTTGGCCCCACGCTGTGCCAGGAAGAAGACGGATTCTTCTCACCTCTGTGGCTTTGGGACCCTGAAGGAAGCCCTCACTGCAGTCAATAAATTGATGGTGTCATTGACTTTGTAGCTCTTTCACATTCCTCTGTGTAATGTACCCCCTAATATCCCACTTTATGGCCCAAACTCTCTCTTATAGACTGTAGGGGGAGTATTTTTCGTCTTGTTGGTCATTTTGTACCTGTTCTTTATCCCTTCAGCCTCTCCAGAAGAAGATCAGGTGAGATTCTATATTGGGAAACCAAGAGTAGTAGCCAGGGAGGCTACAAACAACTTGTTTTCATCACAGAATTGCACAGAATTCTCTGACTTGAAATATATTTAGTATTTAATTGGTTTGTTCACCCCGCTTAACTCTGTGGAGGGTTATTTCCCTTTATTAATCCAAGAACCTGATTTTGTGCTGATTTTTTGTTGATCTGTGTGTTCTGCCTCGGCACCAACACTGGAGGTCGGTAGAGGGAAGCAGCACAGCCTGTCAGAGCTGCTGAGGAGAAAGTGTGGCTGTAGGAGTTCATCCACACCAGATTCATACTGCATTCATTTATGTATCCGTTCAGAAATACATTTTTAGGAGTAAATTCTCGCTGGAGCCTCCCTGTTTCCTGTCTCTGTACACAAATAGAGGCGCTGCTCTCTCAGTCCCTGCGTCACAACTCGGAGGTCGTTCCCACCATCAGCGTTCCCAGCGTGATTCCCACCCCAGGCTCACCTCCCAGAAAAGTCACGCTCAGAATTCCCCACTGAAACAATCCCTTGTTTTTTAAACCTTGAGAAATGGGGTGAATCATCTGAGTGCCAGTGGTGCACAGCTCACAAGCCTCGTGTCTTGTTGGTTTGGTCATTAAATGTCCCTTTCAATTTATCCTTAAACTGTCCTTTATTATATTAAGTCTGTGTTCTTGTGCAAATCTCTCTCACTCGTGATGTAACAAAGCTGTGACAAAGATGCAGAACTCTGAGCTGTTCCCAGAAATGGTTTGTGCAGACAGAGAGCAGCAATTTCTCTGTCCCCAGCCTATTTCCCAGTCAATAAAATTCCTTCTTATGGTTAGCAAGCACTGGGAGGACGCTTTATATTATTTTATCTATTGTTACACATATCTGAGGAAGAAATGTGTCCAAAAGAACTGTGCTGAAATAATTCCACATCCACAGCACCAAACATTTCCTTTGGAGAAGGCACCGGAGGGAGCAGCTCTTACCATTTCACTTGTAAAAATAATAACCATTCCAAGATTTTCTGGCTTGCTGTATGGAAACATGTAGGGCAAAAGAAAATCCAACTGATCATTGCAAAGATTGAGCAATAATTTCCTTAAATCAATCCATTACATAGAGTTAGCTTGTTTTTCCCCTCCCATATATAATAAATACATAAATATAATGATACAGAATTAAATGATAACATAGAGCATGGGCCTAGGGGTGGGTTTTGCTTCTACAGCAAGAGCAGTCTCCCTGCATGTGGAGGTAACTCGCACGGAGGGAGAACCCTTGAGGCTGGAAAGCCCCTCTGGGACCGAGTGCAAGGCCAGCGCTGCTGAGCCCACCACGATCCTGTGTCCCTAAGTGCCACATCCACACGGCTTGGAAATCCCTGCAGGGCTGGCGACTCCAGCCCTGCCCTGGGCAGCCTGTTTGTAACAATCTGGCCCAAAGGAGACATCAGTGCCATCTCAGGGACAGAGAAAGGGCACATCCTCAGTGGCGCAGGCAGATCTGCAGCCGCGGTGCCTGGAGGCATCGGGTCCAGACCGTGAGGCCCAGGCACAGAGCTGCCAGCAGATCCAGGGAATGACTTCGAGGCACGAGAAATGAGTCGTCACAAAGGAAACCGCAGCCCCTCTTCCCTTTGTACCTTTTAGAGGCAATGTTTTACCTTTTTCTCTGCGTGAAACAGCTTTTTTGTACCCCTCAAAGCCCACGGAGACGCGGATCTCCCCCGTGTGGTGACACAGCCTCGGCCTGACTGGGGTTTGCTTTCAAAATGGAGCGGAATAAATAGGTATCTAACACAACTCACCTGTTGCCTTCTCAGAGCAAGGAGAGGGCAGGGCAGACACAGCACTTTGGGCAGCAAGGAAAGGTGCCCACCCACCCAAACAGGGACAGAAGGGTGGTTATCCACAAGCCTGGACCAAAGGAATTTGTTCCACAGCAGCATGAGCTGGCAGCACCCTCTGGTGATGCTGAGAATGAAGGAGTTCCAGGATAGCTTGGGTTGGGAGGGATCTCGAAGCTCATCCAGTTCCAGCCCCTGCCATGGCAGGGACACCTTCCACTATCCCAGGCTGCTCCAAGCCCTGTCCAGCCCGGCCTTGAACACTTCCAGGGATGGGGCAGCCACAGCTTCTTTGGGCACCCTGTGCCAGGGCCTGCCAACACTCACAGGGAAGGATTCCTTCCAATATCCACTCTAAACCTCCTCTCCTTCAGCTTATGGTTGTTAGATATTCCATCCTCCTTTGGAACTGGCTGTGTCTCAGGGATCTGGGTTAGGAAAACCTGTGGTTATTTCTAATAACCACCCTGGTGACATAAAAGAGAATAAAAATCACATCAAACTGATTGCTGACCATCGTCTGTATGAGATGGTAGGGACACCTGGATGCCAAGGCAGATGCCTCCAGCACCTCCAGCCCTCCCATCAGGCACCATGAGGCTGGGCTGCAGCTTCCAAACCCATCCTGGTACCCGCGAGCCAGGGCCTGGGACGGGACAATGTGAGCTTTGCGAATAAGAGTGATTTATCCTGCAGGCTCGGAAAGCAGCAAAGATGATGTCAAAGAAGGTTTCTCCGGGATAAGCCCGTGTAGAGGGAAGAGCTCCCAGTGCTGCAGCCGGGTCATCCTGGCCATGGCGCACCCGTACAGGGATGGAGCCCGCGGCTGCCTCGGGGTGGACTCGTCATTCCACTGTCAGTTCCAAAGCGTAGCTCTCCTCTCAAACCAGCCTCCGGCTCTCCTTATCTGATTGTTCTGCTCTTTAAAATTAACAGCAGCTCTCGTCAGGCGCTGATACGGAGACAAAGATGATTTTCTTCCTGCTGATTATTTGGCAGGGGTGAGCACTCTCCTCTGGATCAGCTCAGCCAGCTTTAATAACCAGCCCAGCTCCATCGGATTGGGATGAATTAATCACCGTCTCGCGCCAAAGCTCTCCATTTTGCAGAACTTCTGTGACCGCTCTGATAATTTCCATTCATCTCATCCCCAAAAACGCCGGGGGATGGTCATTATTTATCATTTTTCCTTATTTAAGTAAGGCTGACCCTGGTAACCTTTCTCATTTGGGCAATTCCCAACGGCTGGACCACCCCCATCCCATCCTACACTTGCCCCCCAGCTGGGCCACCAGCACCCTGGGGTTGGGTGCCCATCACCCTACGGCTGGAGCGCCCTCACCTCACTCTTCCCTCACCCCACTCTGCCCTCATCCCATTTCCCCCTCTCTTCCCTCGCCGCCGGACCGGGACCCCCCC
>VZRN01005754.1:249908-264703 GCA_013397935.1 Dasyornis broadbenti | reverse complement strand
TGCGCCCGCCCGCCCCGTCCGTCCCCGTCGCGCCTTCCCCTCCTTCCCTGCCGGGGGAATGTCCCTGGATCCGCTCCCGACGGTGAGGGAGGGGCTCCCCGCAGCCCCCGGTGCTCCCCGCCGGGCCGGGGGGCTGCATGCGGCTCCTCCCGCGGTGCGGGGCTGTGGGATGTGAGCGGCCCCCCGGGTACCTGGAACACCGGGCGCCGTGGGTGGGAACGTCCTGTTCCTCCGGGACCGAACGGCTCAGGCAGCGAGGGGGAAAAAAAATAAATAAATAAAAGAAAGAAAGACAAAGCAAGACAAAAAAAAACTCCAACACCACAAAAACCCAGCTGCGAACGGCTGTGCCGGAGCCTCCCGGAGAACAGCACCCTGCGAAGGGAGCGCTCCTCCTCATCCTCACGGGAACAGCGGCGGGCAGCGGGCGGCTCCCAGCCCTGAGCACCCCGGACCCCTCGGCAGGTAAGAGCGCTCCGGGACCGGGACAGGGAGACCCGCAGCCACACCCTGGGCCCTCCAAAACCCAGCCGGAGCCGCGGGGTTCAGCATTTATTGGAGAGGGAGCAGGACCCTGGCGAGGCACGGAAGGGCTGGTTTGACTCTCGCGGGGACACAAAGCAGAATTAAAGAATTTAACTGAGCTTCAGAATTTTCATTCTTTAAGTTAATGAGCATTTTGGCTCCTCGGTTGCAAGTTTCCTGATGGATTTTATGTTCCTGCCCCAGGCAGAGCACAGGGAGCTGGAGCTGGGGTATCACAGTGTGTGCCCTATGAGTGCAGCTGGGATGTAGGAAACCACAATATCCCTCGGTTAATTACATGGGTTTCTTAATTAATGCTGGTTTGACTCTCCACTGGGGGGAAAACACTGTCCAGGATCCCGGTAAGGGGGATCGAACAGTAATTTTGTGAGTGTGGGGCTTGAAAGGAGGATCCTGTAGGAGAACTCCTTATTTCCATGCACTTTCTGCTGGAATATATTTTACCTCATCCCCCTGTGCTGCTGTGAATGTGTTTGTGGAGGTGCCCAGGGAGCCAGGCATTCCCTCCTTCCCTCCCTCCCATCACAGCTGCTGCAGAGAAAGGAGAAGCCGAAGCTCCACGGGTGGTGAAGGAATAACCAAGGGGGGGAAAGAACCCAGTGGGTTGGGGTGGGGTGGGGTGTCAGGGAGAGACAAGGGAGTGCAGGGGATGGAAAGGACACACCTGCCCGCTGGTTGGCCAGGGGCTGGCAGGTCAGGGTGGAATTAACTGGGAAAAATAAAAAGCAAGAAATGCAGGAGTGTCCTTTTTTTTCTGCCTTACGTCAGCGCAGCTCCCAGGTCACTCTCCATGAGGCTTCTTGAGCTGTTTTCCGGGTCCTGCTGCCCCAAGCTGGCAGCTCCCCAGAGATCTGTACTGGCTGCTTAACTGTTTCACAGCCAGCTTCCCAACTTTGCTCCACCCAGGAGCTCCTCTGTGTCTGTCACAGGGCACCTTCACTCTTACACAAGCCACTTAAGCCAGCCAGTGCCTCTGCACAGGACTTGGACTCTGGGGACAGGTACTTCTGCCCAGAAGTTCAACCAAAGCATGTTTCTGTCCCCTCCAGAGCTCACGGACTCGTCTGTGTTTGACTCTGAGGTGCGGAGAAGCCGCATCGGCCACAGGGGCTCCCATGGCTCAGCTGCCCAATGACTCCTGGCCCAACAGCTCAGCCCCACTCTTCACGGGCCTGGACCTGCTCCTGGACCTGAAGCCGCTCTTCATCCCGCTCTACGCCACGCTGGTGGCGGTGGCGTGCATCGGGAACCTCTTCCTCATCCTCCTCATTGCCCTCACCAAGAAGCTGCACTGCACCACCAACTTCCTGATCGGGAACCTGGCGGTGGCCGACTTCATCATGTGCCTGGCCTGCGTGCCCCTCACCGTGTCCTACGCCTTCGAGGAGCGGGGCTGGCTCTTCGGCATGTTCATGTGCCACTTCATCACCCTGCTGCAGGCTGCCACTGTCTTTGTGTCGGTGCTGTCCCTCACGGCCATCGCCATCGACCGCTACGTGGTGGTGGCGTACCCGATTCGCAGGCGGATCGGCCGCAGGGCCCGCGTCGGCCTCGTGGCCTGCATCTGGCTGCTCTCCATCGCGGCCTCTGTGCCCACCTCGCTGCACACCCACTACTTGGACCTCAACGCCATCGGCCACGACATGATCATCTGCGAGGAGTTCTGGAAGCACGAGGAGAGGGAGCGGCTGTTGTACTCGTGCCTGATGTTGCTGCTGTCCTACATGCTCCCGCTGCTGGCCGTGTCCGTCTCCTTCTGTGCCATCACCTACCGCCTGCGCAGGAGGAACGTGCCGGGCGCCGCCCATCGCTGCCAGGACAAGTGGACCAGGACCAAGCACAAGACCTTCCGGGTGCTCACCGTTTCTGTGGTCTGCTTTGCTGTCTGCTGGCTGCCTCTGCAGGTGGTCAACTTCATCCGGGACATCGACGAGGAGTTCACCATCCTGGACAAGAGGTACGTCAACGTCATCCAGGTCTCGTGCCACCTGATCGCCATGAGCTCTGCCTGCTACAACCCCTTCATCTACGCCTCCCTCCACGACAAGTTCTGGCTCCACCTCAGCAGCTACTTCTACCGCAAGAAGAAGAGCTCCAGGACCCTGTCCTGCAAGGCTTCCCGCTTCAACACCTGCTCCACCCTGGCAGATGCTCCCACTGTGGCCTCGGACAAGATAGCTTTGCAGTCCAGGTTGCCTTAGCTGGAGGGCCTCGAGGGATTGGGTTTGCAGAGCCCTATACCCCAAACCACGGCTGGGACATGTCCCTGTATCCCAAATCTTGGCTGGGTGTAGTAGGTGTCCAGTGCTTCATTTAGAGCACAAAGGCTTCACCCCACGGTTTATGCAGGAGGTGGGCCAGCGTCTGAGCAAGGCAAGCACCCATTGTGTGAAAAACTCTCTGGAGAATGCACGTCTTCATTTCGTAGGATACAGATTGTTCCTAAGCAACAGGCAGCACTTTGTGCCACGGGAAGAGGTCGACTTGCACGGGGAGCCGTGAAATTGCTGCGCATTTATCCTTTTGAATTGTGGCTTATTGGTGAAGGGACAATGTCGGCTCAGAAATTGTGCCTTCTGCAGGTGCAGATGGGAGCACGTGGCTGCCGGCAGCGGGTGGCTGGTTTGGTATGGGAGTGACTTTCATAACCTGCTTGGCCTGCGGGAGGAGCTGCCCCCATAACCCGACAGGGCATCCCAGGTTCTCCAGCCAAATGTGCAGATGCCGCTGGGCACATCCATGAAGTCATCGCTACTCTTCACAGCCGAGCAGGACTCGGAAGATCTCAAGCGATGAGTTTGCCGGGAATGATGTCTCAGACTCTGCTCCCAGGAAGTTTAAGTTGGTGTATGTCCACATTCAGGGTCCTGCAGTGGAGGTGGGAATCCCGGTGCCAGGCTGATCTATCCCAGAAGCTGCTGGGTGAAGGGTGGGTTTGCTTGTCGGTGCTCCTCGGTGTCTGAGGTGCCTTGGTGGCCCCTCAGCCTGCTCCGTGCAAGCAGCACAAGCAGAAGGCTGCGTCTCCTCGCACCCAATTCCCACCTAGGTTTTAATCTCTTGGTTTCCCAGGAGAACCCCCTGGGAACAGACCACAGGCACCAGGTCTCAGGGCATGGCAGCTCCTGGCTGCCCCTGGCAGGGGAGACAGGGACCCATCCAATGCAGTGCCGGTGGCCTCTGTCGCATTCCCACAGGGCAGCTCCCTCCTCGACTTCCGCCAGCTTCCCTGGGCCTGGACTGTTCATCCCAGAGGAGCCAAGCAAGGCAGAAAGTTCCTGTTTGTCCTTCCTCTAATAAAGCTTCAAGAGCTCGGGCTGTGTGTGTGTGCTGATGTGAATCCCACGAAACCAAGAAACCTTTGGCTGCAGTTTGGTCACATCCCAGGAAGATGCCAACTCGGATGTGCTTAGCTCTGTCCCAGTCCTGGGCAGTGGCAGATCCTTGGGTGTCAGGCTGGGATCAGAGCCGGCCCAGGCTGCTCCAAACCTTGTCCAACCCGGCCTTGGACACTGCCAGGGATGGGGCAGCCACAGCTGCTCCGGGCAACCTGTGCCAGGGCCTCCCCATCCTCAGAGCCAAGAATTTCTTGCCAGTATCCCATCTAACCCTGCCCTCTGTCTGACTGAAGCCATTTGCCCCTTGTCCTGTCACTGCCAGTGTTGATTCCTTTCTCTCTTCATTTAATCTCATCCCAACCTCTGTTACCGCACTCTTTATTAAAACCCCTACATTTCCCTAAATCATTCTTCTTGCCCTTTTTCTCTTTCCAGCTCCACCATCCGCTCACCCCCATCACTGCAACTGTTTCTTTGCAGAACCATTTAAAAATCCATATAAACATCCTGGAGAACGGATCCACAAAGAGGATGAGGTTTCCTCTTCCATGTTTCCAGACTAGACTAGAATTTGCAGTTATTGAGCACCAGGAGAGCAAATCCCCGCCCTCAGGTCCCCCTGCTGAGATGTTTGCTCATTCCCCAAATTACCTGCAGGAAAAGGGAAAACACTGTTTGGGGAGAGTGAGGTAAAAGCTGAGCGAGTTCTGAGAATAAGCACAGAAATCCCGGAGCCACAGTCTGTGATTCACAGAAACTGGATATATAACGGAGAACATGGTTTGTGTTCTTAATGAAAGTTAATTAATTAGATAAATGAGGGAGGAAAACATTTTTGAAGGCTGATTCTGCAGAGCTCTCTTCAGGAAGATGTTGGAAGCTTTTCTCCTAGGAACCAGTGCATATAAAGGGGATATTTTTGTTAAATCATCCTCAATTACTAAGAATTTTGCCCAATATTCTGCCTGAGGCCGTTTCCTCCTTGCAAACTCTCTCCTTGCTTGAAACATGGTTGATAACATTTGGACTCAATGATCTTAAAAGTCTTTTCCAACCGAAACAATTCCACGATTCTATACCATCTTCTCTGCTGCGACTTGGTGCCTGTAGCTCTCCCATCTGCCGGGACACTCCCCAGGAAGGGAAAACATTGGCCAGCCTGTTGAGCTGTCTACAGCTGTAAGGGGCAGATAATAGAATTCATTACAGTGCTGGTCTTTCGAAAGCGCTCGAGAGATGATTATTTGAAAGTGCTTACCTACAAGCAAGGCATTATTCCCATTATTTGATCCCCATCCAGGTTTCTCCCACTGCTGCAGATGATGAAGCCCTTTGCCCTGTGCTGCAGAATGAATTGAGATGGGCATCAGCTCTAAATGCACACGTAGGATCAACACTGGTTCCGTGTGTGCGCCTGGAAATTTCCTCCTTTGTCTCCCAATCAGGCACAACAAACAAAATTAGCCTGGTAATTTTCCACTGGCTTTAGCTCCCCTCTCACTGTGTTTGTTCTGTCTGGATGTCACCAGTGATGGCAAAACAGCCAGGAGCACAGAAGCTCCTCCACTGAGCCTGGATCATTGGGAAAATTTTGTTTCTAGAGCTGGAAAACACTTAACAAATACTGATTCATTTATTATTATTATTGTTATTATTATTGTTGTTGTTATTATTATTATTAATATTTCCTAGATTATAGAGAATAATATTCTGACTCAAGCCACCACTTCTGATTTCCTTGACAGATCTTTTGCATTTCTCTGAGCAGATTCCATGGGCTATACAATCTGTGGCCAACTCTTTCTTCCCAGATCTTGGCTCCAGCTAAAGAGGCAGGTGCCATGTACCTGTACCTGAGTAAATCGGGCTTTTGTTCCCTTCCTTTGGCTGAAAGCACAGCTGGTGCAGCTCAGGCCCACAGTCATGACCCTGGAATGATTTGGGATGGATGGGACCTGAAAGCCCACCCAGTTCCACCCCCCGCCACGGGCAGGGGCACCTTGCAGCAGCCCAGGTTGCTCCAGACCCCATCCAACCTGGTCTTGAACACTTGAGGGGCTGGATCTCACTGCATCAGGCAGACTGAGCCTCTCCCTGTGGACGTCACCTCTCTGTGAGCTGCTGGATCTTCCAGCACTGGTGAATTAGTGAAAGCACCACAGCTGATTCATGGATGTACCCACTTCCAACTCATCCTGTATTCCCCTGGTGCCTCCTCCTCCTCCGTCGCTGCGAGAGGCTTTGGAGTGCTCACACTTTAATTTCTGTGAGCGTAGCAAGCCCTTGCTGCAGCAAATGAACCAAGATTCCCTAAACCCCAGCTTACTCCTCATTCCTCTATTTTGTCCATCATCCTGCTCCTGCAGCAGATGCCAAGCAGCTCCTTAGTCACACACCGCGGTCACCGCGCCCCTGCCTGGGGACAAATCTGGCATTTACCAGACTTGATCCAACATTGTTCCCCAAGCGGATGATGAGGGATGGGCTGCCTTGGCCCAGTCCCCAAAATCCTACGGACACATCCCTGGCTTGGTGCTGCTGCCTCAGACTCTCCAGCGTGCCGAGGAAGGAGCAGGGCTGGGAGACACCCCAAGATCCCCACACTCAAAGCATCACTTTCAGTGCATGTTAATATCCAATTTTGGGAGCAATGCGGGAAACCCAGACATCCCCTGCAGCAGGGATGGGGTCATCCCGCAGCCCCTGGCAGCACAGAACCTGGGGGGATGCTCCAGCCAGATCCCCCCAGGCAAGGGGTGGTTGCTTTCCCCCGGATGCTCCAGCCCAAATCCCGGCTGTGAGGAGCGGAATGAGGCCGAGGTGACGGGCGCTAATTCCATAAATGAGGCGAGGCTGATGGCTCGTGGTTGCCATAGGAACCCCCACCTCCCGGGAAAAGCCAAATTGCTGGATCGAGGCGGCTCCTCCGGCCGTGGCAGCGGGGGCTCTGCCTGGTGACACCCTCCTGCTCCAGGAATGGAACCAGGGCAGCCTCAGCAGGCGAAACACGGCGGTGGGAATGCCCAAGGCTCCAGGGAGACCTTGGAGCCCCTTCCCGTGCCTAAAGGGGCTCCGAGAGAGCTGGAGGGAGACTTTGGACTTGGGCCTGGAGCGACAAGGGGGAATGGCTTCCCACTGCCCGAGGGCAGGGTGGGCGACTGGGAAGAAATTGTTCCCTGTGAGGGTGGAGAGGCCCTGGCACAGGGTGCCCAGAGAAGCTGTGGCTGCTCCATCCCTGGAAGTGCCCAAGGCCAGGCTTGGTGCAATGTGGGATTGTGGAAGGTGTCCCTGCCCACGGCAGGGGCTGGAATGGAATGGGATGTCCTGGCAGGCAGACAAAGAGTCCCTGCAGATCTTACCAGGGCTCTGAAGGGGAAGTCTGCTTTGCTGAGCACGTGCGTGGTGCTGATAAAGCTCCAAAGTTCTGGACCAGGAGTCTTGCAGCTCTTTATCCCAAAAATGTGGCAAAAAAGGATATTGCAATAATCTCACTGGGTTGCAACAAGAGCCTGGTGAAACAAATGGATGAATTTTCAAGATTTACCCTCAAACTCACCCCAAGGTGCAGCCTGGTCCTTCTCACTCCATCAGGAACTGTTGCCTCCTGAGCCACCCTGAGCCCGAAGGAATGCCTGGAAATATCCAGGCAGGTTTACTGATGCTCATCCCTCCTATATTAACAAGAAATCTTAATTTCTCTCCCTGCCACAGGGCGTTTCCAGGCTGCCAGCTCCTTCCTTCCACCGAAGACGACACAGTTCCTGGGTCTCCATAATTATTTACATGTGGGCTGTGTTTACTGGCAATTAAACGGTTCGGTGGCTCTGAGACATTAGTCTCCTCTAAACATGTTGTCTGCCAGATTGCTTCCTGCCAGCAGTCCCTGTGGGATGGGGAATTCTGCCGAGCCCTCCGGGGCCGCGTGTGGATGGGAGGGAGCAGCTGGCAGAGCGTCCCCGGATAAACAATGCTCCAACGGAGCAGGTTTGGAATTGGGAGCCAAGGGGAGGGGACAGGGCTGTGTTAAACACCAGGCAAACAGGCAGATCCAAGCCCTGGAAGATCAGAGGGGCGGCAGGGACGGTGTGTGCAGGAGCGTCCCAGCATCCCAGCCTGGAGCAGGGAAGGCAGGGATGAGCCGGGCCAGGATGGGGCTGTGGGCAGTGTCCCCACCAAGGCAGCTGCCCCAGCCCACTCCGGAGGACACTTGGCACTCACAGCTCTTCAAAGATCCACTGAAGCACTGCAGGGCTATTGCAAGACTTTGTTAAAGGGATTTTTTACAAGGAATTGTCTGAGGCCGGCGAGTGGAGCGTGGATTCCTGCAGAGCTGCTCCGGGGCGGCCGCGGTGCTCAGAGACTTTGCGCGTTGGCAGCATCGTCCTGTCAGCGCCAGGAATTTGTTGTTGGAGCCGGGCCTGGCCCCAGGGAGCTCTTTGTGAGCGCTCAGCAGGACAGACCCCCCAGCCCTGCGCTGCTCTCAGGGCTCTGCCGCAAACCAGATGTTTCTGCGGCCACCCCGAGCGTCCCCAGCTCCTCACCCCCAGCAGCTGCTTCCTTCAAAGCCCCCAGCCCCAAAATGCCTCCTGGCCCCCACGATCCCACAGAACAACTTGATTCAGGATGGGGCTTGGAGGAAGCTGGTGGAGTGGAAGGTGTCCCTGCTCATGGCAGGGAGTGGGACTAGATAATTTTTAAGGTCTGCTCCTACCAAAATCTTTCTGGGATTCTCCCCGAGCTCAGGCTTGCTGGGGTCTCATCGGCTTAACCTCCACTTGGACTTGCTGATGATCAGGAGGTGGGATGGAGGAGTGGGATAAGCAAGCGTGGGGATGCAGATATTTATATGCACTTATTATGTTTTCACATTTTACATCTCAAGCCTTTGCTGCTTTCCCCAACTTGGTCCTTTCCCAGGTTAGAAATGAGCCCCAGCCTCCTCAATTCTGCTCTGCTGCTGGCAGGAGAACTGAGCCCACAGACAGCCACGCTCTTTGTCCTTTGCTCCTCCCTCTGGCACCTTAAGATTCCCCCAAACCGTGGAGCTTCAGCCGGGGTTTCCTCAGGCACCTGTGCGCTGCTGCTGCGTCCCACATCCATTTGCCTCCTCACCTGATGCTCCCCAACAGCAATGAACAGGATTTTGCTGGTTGCTTTGAGCTTCTTCCCAAGCCCCTGGTGCTTTCAGGAAAGCAGGAGGATGTGTTTAGGCCCCGAAGTGCCCGGCTGATCCCCAGCCACGTTCCCACCAGCAAATACCACCCACCAGAGCCACTGAAAGGTGCAGTTCCCACACTGATTCCGGGCCTCGCGAAAGAGCTCTGCAGCTCACGGATAAACCCTGCTGGAGATTTATTTTAGTCCTTCTCATAGCTCAGCAAGGATTCTGTGGCTCCCATTAGCACTTTGGAGAGGTATAAAGCAAATTCCTCAAGTTTCTTGGCTGAAAATCATGCTAAGATTCGCTGAAAGGAACAGAAGATGCAGTTTATAATTGTGGGTCTGCAAAGGAAAAGGCTTTTGGAGAGTTTAAAATCCAAAGGCGTTTTTTTTTTTTTTTCACAGAAGAAAAGGAAGCCACCTTGTCTGTCTTTATAGGCTCGTGGAAAAGAGCCCTGGAAGATTCCCTGACATCCCTTCCCAGGAAGAGGTCAGACATAACCAAGACAGGAGACGCCTACCTGTTACCTGAGATGGGATTCCAGCCTTGGTTCCCACCTCTGCTACCGATGTCCTCTGGGATCCTAAATGTGGGGCAGCTCTGCCGAGTTCAATGGCACCAACACTGTGGAAAGAGCAGGTGAAGTTCTACAAGCCCTTCCCATCCAACCACGACACCTCTGATTTCTCCTCTTCCAACCCAGAGGACAAAGTGCCAGGGACAGGGAAGACCACGTGGAGGCCCATGGGCCCTGGCAGAAGGTGTGTGACTGACAAGGTGTTCCCTCCTCCCTCCCGCTGGCACTGGGCCTGGACATATTTTGCTCACGATGCAACTTCCATTATTTCCATGGCAACCATCCTTTGTCGGGGCTGAAGACTGGAGATTTTTTAACAACTCCCCGTTTGCCAATTCAAGCCCCAGAAGGAAGTGGGGAAGTTCTCATTCACATGCAAAACAGCTGCGATAAAAGCTGAGGGGTGCAGGGTGGGGGCAGCGCCTGGGCACGGCAGATTTTCATCCCAGCCTCCCTCATTTCCTTGGCTTACCGTGGCGAAGAGCCTCGTCCAGGGATGTGCCTGACACCCTCCCAAACCCACCCGTGGCAGTGGGTTGGAACTTGATGATCTTTAAGGTCCCTTCCAACCCAAACCATTCCGGGATTCTGTGAACACCAAAATACCTCTACACACGATAGATCCATTGGAGACGCGTTCTTTCAGCTCTCTCAAAGTCCTGCCTGCGAGGGAAGGAACATCCCGAGGATGTTTGTGCTCTGAGCAAGACCCATGGCCCGTGGTGACTCCTGAGGGAGGCTGGGAGCCAAGAGGAGCAGAAGCCAGGCTGGTGCGATGCCGTCTGCAGGCGTCAGAGCAGCCGTCCCTGGCACCGCTTGCTCCCGTTGCCTTTCCCGAAGCTTTATTCCTGCTAGAGCCGGGGCCATGGCTACCAGCCAGCCTGGCGACTGGCAGCCTTAATGCGTTTATTTCAGCCCCACTGCCTGGCCAGGAAGTTGGTTACTCCTGCAAAATCCACAGGAGAAGACCCACAGGAAAGAGGAGAAACCTGATGTACAACCTGAGCTGAGCCTGGGGACCAGAGGGAACATGTTCCAAAGCCCTTGCCAGAGTCACGGCGCCAAAGGCCAACAGCCTGGGGTTTGGATAAGCTGGAATGAGGCTTGGCAGGTGTAATGCTGGAATTAGTAAAGAAGATGATGCGGGGAGTGAGATTTTTAGAACAGCAAAGGTTCCTAACCCGTCTTGCTCCCTGGTCCGCAGGTGAACACCAAACCAGCTCCGAATTCCAAAAATCGAGCGGGAGAAGAAGTGACTAACGACAAATTAAATGACACAGTAACATGGTGGTACTTTAGGGGGAATCAGAAGGTTCCTGTGCCACAGGGTGGAATTAAACTGTTTGGGCGTCTCCACATCCCTGGACAGGGTTCTACAGGGAGAACATGAGAACAGAGGGATCAGGGATGGGATTTATCAGCACAAAACTGGAGTAAGCAAGTGAGGAAACAGCAAGGACAAACTGCAATGCCAAAACCTTGGGTTGCTCTGAACTTGGGGATGTTTGGGGCATTCAGTGCAGAAATCAGGATTAAAGGGAGGATTAAAAAAGAATTCAAAAGAGGAAAGATCCCCTTTTGATTCTGTGGGATAACAGCACGTGTAGGGATTGAAAGGAGGCAAAAGGAGCTCCCAGACTGGAACAGATCCAAACCAGTTCGTAACTTCATGTTTTCCTCCTCGTTTGTACCTCAGCTCCCTTCCTCCCTGCTCCTGCAGCTGTCACCCCCTTCCCTGTGCTCCAGGGGATGGCTGGATCCTGCTCTGCACCTCTCACTTCCAGCGCCTGCTGTCAGCTCTGGAATCTCCTCCTGATTTATTCCACCCTGGAGAAACACCTGACAAAGGAAAGAAATGATACAGCTGCAGAGGGAGCTGACTTTTTTTCATTCTGCTTGTCCAAAGCAGCCATGAAGAATTGTACCATTGGCCACAGATAAAATGAAACCCAAGTAATGGAAACCTGATGGATTTCTCATTTTTGCTGACCTGCAGACAAACTCCTGTCCAAGCTACAAGGCTCTGCCTGCATTAAGATCCTCCTCACAGGAAGGTACAAGGAGCTGGGAGCCTGCTTGCTTTATTTAAAGAGAAAAGGGTGACCGGTGATGCCCAGAAAAGGAGCGAGTGAGTCAGGGAAAAGCAAAATCTTGTGCACGGTAAGTTAGATTACAGGGACAAGAGACAGAAATTTCACATAGAGAACAGAAGCTGCAGCAGATAAACAAACAAACAGCATAAACCCTTAAAACTACTGAGAAATAAACATTTAATTAAAAACAGAATCACCAAACAAGCAGGAAATGTTCCCAGAAGCAAAGACAGCAAAGTCTCACCAATTTACTCCTAGTTAGGGAGACCTGGAGGTCAGGTTTAATTACAGCTCAGCCCACCCCCCTAGCAGCATCTGTTTTACAAAACAAAATCCGATTCCCAGCCGGATCCGGTGCCTTCGGCTGGACGACAGGACGGATCTCCAGCTCTTCCACCCAGTGCTCACCAGGCACCAAAACCCCTGGGAACAGACAGGAATGCCGCCGGTTTCAGAGCGGGCACAAGGAGAGCAAGGCCAATTTCTGACCCATTTTTTTGCCTGGGATCGGTGCCCACAGGTTCAGGACACAGCCAGGAGCCCAAATCCATGAATGTTCCAGCCATTGCCCTCACACCCAGGCACGACCCCTTCACCAAAGGTAAAAATCCCTCAGCCCAAACTGTCCTGGGCTACTCACCCCAAGAGTGGGCTTGGATGCAGCTCCACGCCCTTTCTTCAGAAAATACTACAAGCCTGAAGAAAACACCTTAAAAAGTGGGAAGGAAAATTAAGAGAGGAATCCCAGGAAGCTGCCAGCACCACAACCCATCCGTACCATTCTGTAGCAACTCCACAGCAATTAGGAGCTCATTTTGCTGCTTCTCATCCCATTTCCCTACGTCCTGTAACGCGTTCGGCTCTGACGCGCCCCTTCTCCATGTGTTACTGCTGCTCTGGCAATTAAAACATTTGTTAATCACGACAGGAACAAGCAATTCATCACACCTTCGTGTTGTGCCTCAGCATGAGGGGCAGAGGCCTCTCCACAGACACTTGGAACATCCCAAGGAAAAGCATTAACAGGTTAATTCATATAAAAACTTTATTAGAAACGAGGACACAGCCTCCCAGGAACAACAACCTGCGTTATCTCCCAAACTTTTACGACTTCAGAGCCGTAATTAAATACAGGAGCTAGAAAAAGGGTGTGTACAGGTATTAAAGGAGGGAGAATTAATCCCCAAATTGCCATTGTTTCAAACATGGCTGGAGAAAGGGGTTTTGCACAGTGGTTTCCACGCAGGGACCCATGAGGCTGTGTGCTGGCACGTGGCCTGCGGGATTTCTTTTCCATCCGGAGGACCAGGATGGGCTTTGATCTTATCCCAAGTCTGTACTGCTTCAATTCAGAGAAAAGAGCAGAATATGATGGCTTGATATTGCATCTGATACATGATGTTGGGTAAATAGTTGTACTTTCAAAATCACCCAAAAAGGGGCTATTATCCTATCCCTAATGATACTTCAATGTAAATAATAATAATAATAATAATAATAATAAAACAAAAACCAGAGGTACGACTGACACAGAAAAAAACAACCAGACTCATTTAAGTACCATCTACAATGAGAAAGTAAAGGATAAATGGGTCCAGGTTTACAAAAACCATTTTTTCTTACACTTACACCCACAATGCACCCAGGACCACTTTAACAGCGCTTATTTTTAGTGTACCAACTGCCACGTTATGATCTCAATTCATCCAATATTTAGTACAAAATCCAGAAAAAGAAGAAAATATGCTTAAAATATATAAATTTCTCCAATTCCTTACAGGAGTGTTCCATGTTGCGGCATAGAAAAAGGATTTAGAGCAAAATAGAGATACAAAAGCTACTGTGCTCGAGCCAGCGGCGAATGTACACAGGAAAGTCCGAGCGGTATAAAAAGGATCCTAGCAGCAAAGGCAGTAGAGAGTGTTTTATATAAACAGTGCTTGCAAAGTATAAAATCAAGAAGTAATGCATAGAGGAGCGTGCCTCACACGGCATCCAGGGCTGCGCGAGCAAATCCTGGTAGCCAAGGCAGAATTCCCACCGGCTCCCGACAGGAGCGGCTCACTGCCTGCAGAACTCGGCGGTGATGTTGGGCAGGGGGTAGGCGAAGAGGGAGAAGTCCAGGATGTATTTGGGCAGGAGCTCTCTGATCAGCCGGCGCTGGGTGTTGCACAGGTGGTAGTGCAGCGTCTCGGCCGTGACGGGCTTGTACCAGGCCTGGCGCTCCGGGAAGCGCACGAAGGACGGCGCCTGGATGTGCTCCAGGACGTGGCTGGCGTCGGCGTGCAGCCGCTCGTAGGAGCCGATGAAGTCGTACCTGACGGCGCAGGGCTGGCACAGGTTGTAGATGGGCATCCAGTGCTCATTCATGCGCTCCACGTCCTCGTCCAGCAGGTACTGCAGGAACTCAGAGAAGGTCACGTCGTCGCCCGCCGAGCTCCCCGCGTTCTTGCGGTACCGCCGGACGATCTCCACGCCGTACTTCTGCTGGTACTCCTTGATCTCCCCGAACTTGTTCCGGTAGGCCGAGAGCAGCCTCTCCATGGGGTTCCGCACGAACAGGAACTTGTAGTAGTGCTTCAGGCGGTAGCTGATCTCCTCCGGCTTCATGTCGCCCAGGAACACCAGGTCGCTCTTGTGGTCCATCTTGCCCTGCACGTCCACGCTCTCCAGCGCCCCGTCCAGCACCTTCAGGATGCGCTTCCAGTTGGAGCAGGCCACCTTGGGCACGTAGCAGTAGAGGAAGCGGTACTTGTCGCTGACCAGGAGGTGCCGGAGCACCGTGCGGCGCTGCCCGGGCGGCAGCTCCCAGACGCCGCGGGGCATGGAGCGCTGCCCGCACAGGGCGCGGATCGTGCGGTTCCGCGTGTCCCGCAGCACCTCCAGCTCCAGCTCCGCCGGCGAGTCCGGCCCGTCCCGCCGGGACAGCCCCGCGGGCGGGTGCGGCGGCGGCGGCCCGACCTGGGCGAGGATGCCGCGCTCGATCATGAGGAGGAGCCCGCTGGAGGCCAGGATGACGCCGAACATCAGCATGGAGGGCAGGAGCGCCGCGCCCGCCGCGCCCCGGGAGCGCGCCCGGCTGC
>VZRN01005754.1:218642-249849 GCA_013397935.1 Dasyornis broadbenti | reverse complement strand
GGCCCTGCGGCGGGGACCGCGGAGTCACAGAGTGACCGGGAGCCGCGGGTGGTGGGGGCCTCACAGCCCATCCACTGCCACCCCCTGCCGTGGGCAGCGGCACCTTCCACCAGGTTGCTCCAAGCCCCTGCCAACAGGGCTTTAAACACTTGCAGAGATGGGGCAGCCGCAGCTTCTCTGGGCAACCTGTGCCAGGGCCTCACCACCCTCAGAGCCAAGAATTTCTCCCCAGTATCCCATCTAACCCTGCCCTCTGGCAGTGGGAAGCCATTCCCCCTTGTCCTTTCCCTCCATCCTTTGTCCCAAGCCCCTCTCCAGCTCTCCTGGAGCCTCTTTAGGCGCTGGAAAGGGCTCTAAGGTCACCCTGGAGTTTTCTCCTGAACAGCCCCTGCTCTCCCAGCCTGTCTCCAGAGCAAAGCTGCCTCATCCCTCTAATCACAGAACCACAGAATCATTTAGGCTGGAAAAGACCTTCAAGGCCATCGAGTCCAAGCTGTGCCCAATCCCCACCTTGACACCAGCCTGGAGCACTGAGCGCCACGTCCAGTCCTTCCTTGGACACCTCCAGGGATGGGGACTCCACCACCTCCCTGGCCAGCCCCTTCCAATGCCTGACACCACTTTACATGAAAAAAAATTCCTCCTCATGTCCGACCTGGCCCTCCCCTGGTGCAAGTTGAAGTCATTTCCTCTCCTGCCTTTTGTTCCCTGGGAGCAGAAGCTGACCCCTACATGGCTGCACCCTCCTGTCAGGGAGTTGTAGAGAGCGAGAATGTCCCCTTCAGGCTCCATTTCTCTGGGCTGAGCACCCCAACTGCCTCGGGTGCTCCTCACAGCACGGGCTCCCACTGATCCTCCCTCTCGAGCGAGTGCAGAGCTGTCCATGGGATCCCCCCCAGCGCCCGGGCACGGCGGGATGTCAGGCCGGCACAGGCCCGAGCAACACCTCACACTGCCCTCATCCCAACACACGCTGAAATGTGATTTCAAACAGCGCAGCAGGCTGGCTGCGAGGCTCCGGGCACTGCCGGCAGCACAGGTCACATCCCAGCACTTCCATGGCCTCGGGCGGTGATAACAGATGGTTTCTGTGATACCAGGCCAAAATACCCATAACTAGGCATTGTGAACCCAGTTCATGCGATTCTGTAATTCCTGCACAGGTTTAGCACCTGGAGGAGGAGCAGACACCGGCTACCGGCTGAGCCGACAGCGGCTGTGCCACCCCCGAGAGCCGGAGGACAGGAATTTCCAACACTTCGCAGGCATTTCCCCCAGACCACCTCTGTGAATGACCCCAGCCCTCGCCTGCTGCTTCAGGCCGCCCCCCCTGACGCCCGCGGCACTAACCCAGCCTCAGGATGCCGTTTCCTCAGAGAGCCCTTTCCCCGGTCGTGCCGCACTGCCATTGTTCTCCGCATTTTCCTTCAGTGAGTTTCCCGAGCCTACCACGGGGCCTGGGCTCTTAACCAGCCTTGCAGGGACTCTCTGTCAGGAGCTTTCTTAACATCAAGAGAAAACCAGCTTCCACTTACTTTCCTTTGATCGGGAGCCAAGAGCGTTTTGTCAGCCAAGGCAGACAAAGCCCTTGGAGCCGAGCGCGAGAGCCCGCAGCTAGATTATTGCACATTTCCCGGTTTTATTTGGATGTAAATACAGCATTAGCTCTGGGAAGAGACCGATATCCGACCCTGCCAGCAGCAAAGCTGCACACACGAGGTGTTATCAGATTCCTGCTCTCATTTCAGAGGGCAGGTCCTGATCTGATCTCAACACCAGCCCGAACTGAAGCCGTGCCAACAGATATAATCCGTGTCACTGAGACAAAAATCAATCCCTCCTCCTGGAGAAAAAGCCTGATTGCAGCAAACTCCAAAGCAACCAAGGGGAATTTTTATTTCTTTCCAAGCCATGTTAGTCTGGCACCACTCGTCCCTTTTTGTTCTTATTCCCCCCTAATATCTCTGGTCAGGAGCAGTCACGTAGGATAACCCAGCCATTGTGGAAGTACAGACAAACAGGAGACTGCCCACGAGGTCAGCGGGGCTATTTTCCAAAGGAAACTTGGATTTAAGGACTGGTCTGAAGAGCACAGGTGTGGGGTAGGATGCAGAGCCTCTACAGGAACAGCACAGCCAAGCAAATACAGGGTTCAGGGGCTGGTTTGCAGGGCTAAACCCTGTGTCACCGAGGAAAATTAATTGTGGTTACACTCCGTGTGCCTCATTAACACCCAGAGTGAACAGTAATTTGATTTCCAAAGCAGTTGAAAGCCACCTCATGTTCAGAATGTGCAAAACTATGGGAATAAATTTCCCAGACAGATCCATCCCTTCAGAAAAAGCACATTTAGCAAATAAAATGTCACCGAGGGAACCCAACTTCAGGCTGCTGTGGTTTGCCTACGAGTTTATACAACACACCACAGCGCTGGAAGGGTTTGGTTCTCTCTTCTGCGGGAGAAGGGAAACCCACACAGCCCTTCCCAGGGAAAAGCTCTGCCAGGCCTCAGTGTGATCCACTACCAGAGACTGCAGCAGCAGCCTCGTCCCTAAGATTCCCACTTACAGGTGTAAAAGGAGGATTTTTGTAACTCCCAGCCCTCTTCAAGATGCCTCCAAACCCCAACGTTCACCTTAAGAGCACCACAGCCTCCACCCTGGGTAACTGGAGCAGTAAATCTCTGGGCCTTTTCTTCACTGTTTACTCACACGAGCAGAAAAACAACATTAAAATACATCACTATTATAATCTTACATTATAATATCAACTGCACTATACTGAGCCCATCTCACAGCAGCATTTATTCACACACAGGTTAAAGGAAGGCTGCAGAACTCACCTGGGCTGTCAGAAATCAGGAATCTGTATCAGTGTGACAAGGAAAAGGCCAGTTCCCAGAGGGGATGGAGACAAAGAGTGAGGGACGCTCCTGTCCTGCCAGCTGGGAGTGAGACTGGACACTGATGTCATCACAAACGCCCTGCCAAGGCTCTGCTGGCCTTTGGGGTGAGATCAGATATTTATTTTGGTCTGAAGAACTGCGAAAAGGACAAACGGGTGAGGCCTCTGGAAAAGCTGAGCGAGAGAAAGGTTTCTTTGGAAAACATCAGTTTGGGCTGATGCCAACTTCCCAGACGAGAACCAGGACGGTGATTCCTATCAGAGGAGACCCCCTGGATTGGTTTGAGCAGCTCTGGATAAAAAAGTAAAAGAAGCACAGGAGGAGAGATCCGATGCTATGGCTGCGTGTCCAGAGATTATCCCGTAATTTGGTATAATAAAGCCTCTTATCCGAGGGGATAAGCACAGAAGCTGCTCCACAATCAGCTCACTACCAAGGCGGAGTTTCTTATCTCTGGGGAAAAAAGCCTTTTTAAACAAAGTCCAGCATTCTGGATGAATACACTGAGTAATTCCGAGGCGATGGTCATGATAGGCTTGCTCACAATGCAAAAATCACTGTTTTCAAGGAAAACTTTGTGCTGAAGGATCTGGTTACGGCTTCATTGCTATGCAGTTGGCTGGACTGGCAAAGACCTTGCTCTGAGCTCAGTGCCTCGGTTCCCCACGCTGAGCTCCGCTCCGCTCCCTCTGCTCCGCTGGGCACAACTGTGGAATTGCTTCTGGATGGAGCCATCCTGGCAGGTTCAGCTCCTCAGTGCCAGGAGAACCACCAGGCACCACTGGCTCAGCAGAGGCCGTGACAGCTCTTCCCCCCCGGATTAGGGGTGAGGACGCAGGGAGCGAGCTGGGGCGCATCCCGGTCCCCAGGGATGGCACAGAGAGCGGGACGGGAGCGGAGGCTGCGGGGCAGGCAGCCAGCAGGGCTGGCAGGCACGGATGGATCCACATCCCCCCGGGATCCGCGCTCCCCGTGCAGTGCAGGGCTGTCACACGCTCCACACGCTCCAGCTGGGCCCGAGGTCGGAGCGAGGTCAGGAATACCACAGGCGCCAGCGCAGCGGGGACAGCGCTCGGGAGCTGCGGCTCAGGCACAGCTCTCCCAGTTGTTTTCCCGTTCCCAAACCTTTCCCCCACAGAAATCAGGTTGACATGCAAAGCCCACGGCCAGGCTGAGCATATCCAATTTTAAGTAACACCCACAAGGCCCTTGTTGCACCACTTTATCCTCCCGCTGACCCATCTCTGATCCCTCTGATCCCGCTGAGCCCAGGGCTGCTGGATGCACACACAGACAGCCTCGGAGCTGCAGCCAGCCAGGGTTTTATCACCAGTGCTCAGTACAAACAGACATTAAATCCAACACAGCTCCCCAACCTGCGTCGCAGGAGAGTCTCCAAGTCTCTTAACTCATTCCAGGTCTATCAGCTGCTCTTTACACGGAGTTTCCCGAGGCTCCCAGGCGGCTCCTGCGGGGCTGTAATGAAGTTGTGACTGTGTGTGTGAAGTTCCTGCTCGAATTTGTAGCCAATTAACGTTTTTGTGGTTTCACAGGTAGCATGACCAGGACTGAATCGGCTCCAACGCCTCCAAAACCTGCAGCATCTCATCCCTGACACCAGCAATCATTGTCCCCAAGGCAAAAAGGAATGGAAAGGGTCTCATAAAGACCCATTTGCCTGAGCCCTGTTTAGGTTTGGTAACGGCCTGTGAAGGACATGCTTTGCCCCAGGAAAACTGTTTGAGGGGAATACTGGAGACTGGGGGTGAATGGGTGCTGGGAGGGTTTGGGGACAAGCTGAACAAGAGGGGATCTGGCTGGAAACGTGGAGAAATTTATCCTGGAGGGGACAGTCAGACATAGGAGGAATGGTGCCGTCCGTGTGGAGTGCAGGCTGGCTAACTCACAGAATCCCAGAAGCATTTAGCTTGGAAAAGGCCTCCAAGATCATCAGGTCCTATCTTCACTTGCGCTACCGGGGAAAACTTCTCAATATTCAGATCTTTTTCTTGTTCTTCTCGATACAGTTTTCCAAGCGTAACCTGGATTTTATAGGAAGGGGCAGTTCTGTGCCTTCAGGCCATCCTAGGCAGCATGTTATTTAAATTGCTGTGTAATCCCTAAAAAGCGTTTTCCTGAGTATTCCAGAGGCACTTCCCGAGGAAAGTCTGAGGGTTTATCATCAAGCCCACTGTAAATTCCAGTCAGAAATCCTGGGTCAATGAATCATGGTGGCATCATCCCTATTTTATTATTACTGATGTACCCACTCCATCTGTTTTTCCATGTTTAAATTCCCTTTGTGTGCACGGCAGGATCCTACTGGTGCTTTTACGAATAAACGTGTATGATTAATCTGAAATTTTCTCTAAATCAAGCATATTTGGAAAGTGATTTCCAGTGTTTTCAAGCCTGAAATGTACCAGCATCAAGGTGGTTTGGAAAATAAGCACTGAAGGGAAAAAAATGAGGGAGGAAACTCAGGATCTAGGGAAAGGCAAAGAGCAAAGAGTAAGTGAATCCCATCCCTCATGAAAAATTAATTATTAGAAAAATGAGTTATTATAAAACATGAGCCATTGTTAATTAGATCAAAGAACAGAAGCGACTACAGCAAGGATTCTGGCCTGACATCTGTCCCAACAGGATTAATTTAAAACAAACATCAGGAAGAATGAAATAAATCAGTCAGTTTGTGCCTCCTCTTGCTCTGGACCATGGAACACCGAGGCTTTCTGTTAAAGAGTGATGAAGAGGGTATTTTGCCCCCTCTCCATCTCTAAACAAAATTTGCATTATTTCCAGATTTTAGAAGAAAACTGATTAGGAAAGTTAAATTACAAGAAAACTTGCTCAAATATTAGGAAAAAAATTGATTGGGAGCAAGGGGTCTGCCCCTGGAAACGGGGGTCTGACGCCTGCCCGGACTCCGGTTTCCAGACCCACACACATCCATGGGGCTGCTTTTGGGACATCATGTTCCTGAGACAGGCAGATCCCTTTGGGAAGCCAATTCCCACAGGGAATCCCAGCTTCCGTTTCGCAGGGAGGCGAGAACAAAACCCAACCGTGCTCGTTAAGGTGCCATATAATTCCGTTTTTATAGACTAATTATCCCACGTAGTACGAATCCAGCCCCACTCGTGAATCTCTGGCTGTGACAGGGAGAATCATCTGATTGCCAAATCAGCCTCACTCTGAGCAGCCCAGAGTCCCCTCCTCGAGAAATCCATCCCCGCGGCCCAGGACAGCAGAGGATGCTGCTTCCTGCCGGGGGTCATTTGTGCAGGAGGAAAAAGGGATGAAGTGGAGGTGAGGGAACGTTCTGTGATCTGAGAGCACAAACCACTGCCTGGGCTGACTGAGATGCGGTGGCACCTGCTCTGCTCCTTAAATCCGGGCTCAGGAACCACCCAAAAGATGGAGGAGAAACTGGAGCCAGCTTTGTGTGGCACAATCCCTACCTACATATTAAAAAGAAAGAAAAATGAGAGATTCCAGGGACAAAGGAAACCCAGGGAATTTGCTCTGTGCCTTGAGCCAGGCACTGAGGAGCAGGAGAGCTTACCTGCTGCAGAGGAAGAAGGGAGTTTTCTCACCAGCTTTTCCCAGTGGACTTGATTCTTCCAAAACCACGATATTCCCAGTGCAGGAAGCAGACACGCTCTGGGAACAGTCACAAACTGCTTCCTCGTGGGAAATCTGGCTGCCTTCCTGTGCTTTTCTCATTTATGGAGTGCTAAATGCTGCCAGGTGCCATCGTCCCTGTCCCAGTTTTCCTATGGACTTTGTGCAGTCACTGCGTCCCTGCTCAGGCAGCAGCACGGGAATAGCAGCGAGCACAGCTACGAAAAAAGCTGGATTATTGATAAAGTTATACGATTATTAATTACATTATTTATGAGTGCAGAGCAAACAGAGCAACAAAGCAAATTCCCAGCAACTTGGCTCGCTGAGGAGGCTCCCAACCGCACTTTGCTCCACATCCTTTCAAAAATCCCTCTCCATCAGAACAACTTGTTTGTTGTTTTCTAATACGGCTATTCCAGTGCTCCTTCCGAGAGCGGAAGAATATTCCTGGAGAGGCAGGTTTTTTCCAGCCCTGTTAAACTGATTTGCTTCTAAGAATCACTGGGCGGTCGAACCGCTCCGGCTTGGCTTGTTTGTGCAGAACGCTCTGGAGAGGTTTATAGAGATATTAAAATTAAATATGAAGTCACGGAATAAATGGGGCCTCCATTCAGTGCGCCTTGTAAATCCAGTTTAAATGGTTCCCTTTATTAAATATCCTTTCCTCTAAGAAATGGATTAACTGCTCTCACCGGAGGCTCTGACGGAGAAGCCGTCGGATCCCTATGGCAACGCCGCGCTCCGGCAGACCCCTCGCTCCGTGCCAGCCCCTCGGCTCCATCCCCGCTCAGGTATCCCCTTTATTCCATCTGCAGTTATCAATCACCGTCTCCCATTGTTAATTACAAGTGCCCGAGGCCAGCACTGAGCCCCAAGCCACAACTTGACACCGCCCCAGCGAGTCCCATCCCACTTGGAACGCAAGGAGAGAGGCTGGATGCCTTCCTGGTGCACCTGGCAGCGCTCACCTGACTCCTCCTCTGTTCCCCTGATTTTTGGGCTCGTTGTTTTCCCTTTTCCCCTACTTTTGGCTTCAGTCTCTCACGCTGCCCAGCACCATTCCCAGTGGCCCCACAGAGCTCTCAACACGTGTTCCAGGCCGGTGTTTGGGATTTAAGGAAAATTCATGTATAACGGGGTGCTTTAGCTGGATTTTGGGGCTTTGCAGGAGGCTGGAGCTGTGCAGTCCTGGCCAGTCCTCACGTGGTCGCTCAGCACAGCTCCCTTCCCGTGGGCCGGATGGGAATTACCTTTCTGCCGAGGGTTTTACTGCAGGAAACAGCCTCCAGGAATGTCCAGCTTGATGCTTCCTAAAAAACAGCTCCATGCACTGCTGCTCCAGGACCGCAAGGTTTTGGGCACAGGGATGCAGCCACCGCAGGAGCAGCAGCTGGAGAAGAACAACCTCATTTTTATTCCGTTTCGAGTGACTCAGGCAGTGCAGGAGCCATTCCAAGAGTGGCTCTGCGAGGCTGCGGCTGCTTTCCCATGGATGGAGCCTGTGCCAGTGGAGCCAAGGGCTCCCTGTGCTGCCACTGCAGCACTTGGAGCAGCATGGAGCAGCAGAGCCAATGCTGGCACGCAGGGATTAGTGAGCGTTTATCCATTCTAACCCCTCAAGCCCCCAGCTTGGTGAGCCAAGTGTTTATCCCACACGGATGGGGTGAGAAGGGCACAGTAAGAGGAGGAACTGCCCACGCTCAGGTCCCTGGAGCCTGCAGGTTAAAGGGATGTGCATCCCTTCTCCCTGTGTGGCACCGGCTCTGCCAGGGCTGCTCCTGTCACCAGCAGTGGGACAAATCCCGCTCCCAGATCCCGGCACGGCTCATCCATCGGCAGGGACGGAGCCGGGCGGGTGCCGGAGCGCTCTGTCACGTTAATGTGACAGCCCCAACTGCTCCGTCTCTTGGCTCGCAGGGATTTTGGCACAATTACAGCCGATTATAATTAGTGGCATTAAAGCGGCAGTTGAATGCAAGCAGGAGCTCGTGGCTTTCGCTCCAGCTGGGAAGGCACTTCAGCCAGTCCTGGATGCTGCTCTGGAGCTGCTGGGCTGGGATATGTGGGGAGTGAGGTGGGGAAGCCCCAGGAAGGCTCCCACAGCAGCACCAGGAGACCAGCTGGCACCTTCCCTGGAAAAAGGCGCTGCACCAAAGCGGAACAAAGAGCCACACCAGCATCCCTGAATCTGCAGGAAATTGCTGTGCCCCTCAGAGGATTAATTCCCAAATCTCAGGATCCGCTTTTGAACATCACCCACCCTCTCAGTGTGCTCGTCCTGGTGCCCATGTCTTATCTGAAGCCTCTGAAGTGCCCACAGCCCCGACAGCTCCTTCCCAGCATGCCAAGGGCCTCCTTCTCCCTGCAATTCCCAAAAGGCTCTGTCACCTTCAGACACTGCACATGGGATTGAGGGAAATGGGATGCAGCAGGTTGGCTCTGCCAGGTACCTGAACCGCTGCTGGTCACCAAAAGCTGCCAGGGGATGCCCAGCTGGCCGGGATTCCAATGGGCACACACCTCCCGCTTCCCAGCCGGTGAGCCCACACCTTCCTGACGCATGGGGGACTCCAAGGACAACCTGTGGCCAACAGGACTCTGCCAGGGTGGCAGCAGGACGTTCTTGGCAGCATCAGCCATGATACATGCTCAGCTTGCCGAATGTCAGACCCGGGAGAGCCAGATACGGCTCTGCGCGCCTCCCTCGGGTAGCAGATTTCAACAGTAAATCCAATTTTGTTTGACATTAATCCTAACTTTTCAGCCTGCCACAGATTATCCTTTTGGTGATGGCTCGCCACGTGGGAAGGGCAGGGGTGGAAAAGCTTTTTCCTGGTTGTCTTTCCAACAGACTCTCCAAGGGAGCATCCACATCCGGATAAGGACCGGAGCCGGCTGTGGGCCACGCACAGGGGGCAGGTTTCTGTTCCGTTTCTGGCACCCACATCCATGATGGCTCCCAGTGACCAAGGCGCATTAAATCCAACTGGAAAATCTCAAACTGGTTCTTCAGCAGGAATCCCAGGCCATGGGGTCGGGAATATCGTGCTCAGTGACCCCAAACCAGCTCACGAATGTAAATGTCCCTGGATGAGCTCCTTTCTCCCACTGGGAGGAAAATTCCCAGTTGCATTCACTTCCTCACTGTGGTGGTTTCCTTTTTCAGGAATTCGCTTGGTTTGATCTCCTTCTCCAGGTCTGCGCCTCTGGCAGCTCCCTGAGAGGAGCTGTGCTGACAAGGCTGGGAGCAGGAAGAAAAGGCAAGGATTCTCTAGCAAAATCCCTAATCCCAGGAAGAAACCCAACCAGGAACATCGGAACAGCTGTAATGCCGGCAGGGCCGCAAGGGGATGGGGACTGAGCAGCCCCAGTTCGCTCAGCCGATGAGACCATCTCGGAATCTCCTGCTCAAGGTGGCCTGGGAATGGAAGATGCTGCAGATTTCGGATGCAGCTGGGATCCCAGGCAGGTTACGGATGCAGTTCCGCCGTGCCCGCCCCATCCACATTTACTCCACAAGCCAGGCGTGCCCCTCGCTCCCTTCTCTGTTACTAGGAGCCAATTCCATGTCAGACATTACTCTTTCCTTCTGCCCATGTTGCTCCCAGAACTCATCCCCTCCCTCCCCAGGTGTGCAAGGGCCACAGCCCGAGGAAGCAGCAGGACATCTCGACAGGGAGCGTAAATCGTGAAAGCTGAGGAGGAGCCTGTGGGACAGCTCCAGAGTCATGGCTCTGGATCATGTGGGAACGGCTGTGCCACCCGCCAGGGCCACGGGAGCCGCTCCCCCCGAGGATGAGCGTGCAGGAGCCCCTGCAATGGCCCTGCACCTGCCTGTGCCTTCGGCCTCACACCCCTGGACAGCCCTCACCTGCGCGTGGCTGCACACATTCCCATCAGGTACTCCTGATCCCATTATCCTGCTCCTCGCTGCACCATTCCAAGCAGGTTATTTGACTCCCGTCTGTTCTTCTCCCACCTGGAATCCTCCTGGCCCCTCGGGATGTCCGTGCAGACAGCTCGGCTGTTGGACCTGTCCTCAGGGTGCGTGTGGCACTGGGTGCCATGGGGCCGGGACACTCCGACGGCAGGAGCAGCTGGAGACAGCGCTCCAGGCAAGATGCTTTTCCAAAGCAACATTCCCAATGCTTCCTTCAGAGTTCCTAAAGCCTAGCTGAGACAAGATCTGTCACCACCACCTTCCCTGTCTGAACCACAGAGACTCAAATATTCCACCGACAGTGGCTGTCAAGAGCAGACTGGAAAATCCCTGCCTATCCTGCTGCCACGTGCTCTATTTCCGTGGAAAACCCACAACCCTGAGCACCCAAATCTGCTCCCAAGCACTCCTAAATCCTGCAACCACAAGGTCCAGGTGGGAAGTTTGGGCAGGAATGGGAAGAACAGTCCAGCACTGGTTTGTTTTCTAAATCAATACGATTTTTCAAATTTATTTTTTAAGAATTACTTCTAATATATCTTTCTCACAGAAGGAGGGAATAGGGAATGTTCTCATTCCATCTGTAAACAATGAAATACAGATCTGGGAAACCAGGGAAGAGACACAAAAAAGTGCATTTTACAAAATTATCAACTAAAATATATTTTACATGTATTACGCTTCAATTTAAATTCTACCAACTGCATTTTTCAGTTTCAAAAAATATTTCCATATCTAATAGATTAAAAAAGCAGGAAATCTTTTCATTAGGGATAAGACATTTCAGTTCATTTACATGCTGTTTGCACAACAGCATCAGCAACCACGTGAACCTCAATGTTCATGGCCTGAAGCGGATTCAGCATGAGAAGAGTCAGGTTTGTCCTCTCTGGAGCTGGACCAGAGCCCGTTATGGACACAGGGCAAGAATAATTTCCCTGCTCCCTGGAGAGGAGCCAGGACAAGGTGGGAGCAGGGGGAGAGGGGGCAGAAGGAGGAATTTCGGTGAGTTACTGTGGTTCCAAGGTTGGCTCTCACACCTGGCCCAGCTGCAGCAGTGCTCAGGCTCACCTGCCCGTGGGTCTCCAGTGTTCCATGTCCGATGGCGCTGCCAGGGGGAAGTGGCCACGGCAGCTCTCCTGCTTCAGGCTCAGGGGCAAAGGAGTCCCCATGGAGCCAAACAAGTGGATTTAGGGCTTCCCATCACCTTCTGCCCACTGCAGGGTGCAGCTGCTCCGTTCCCCCCACAGCTGGGCAACCGCCATTCCCTCTGTGTCATGGGCAGGAGCTGCTTCACTTCTCCAGCTCCTCCCTCCCTGCTATGGGGGAAAACCACTTCATATCCTCCCCCAGAAGCATCAGAGACCACATTCTCCAATGCCTCCTTGCACGCCTTCATCGAGTGTCCCCGAAGTGCCGCCATTTCCCACCCCAACACAGCCCCACCAGGTCATTCCAAGAGACCCCCAGTGCCAAGAGAATTGTTCAGGAGAGATCTGGGCAATCCCTTTGACACCAACAGTATCTTGAGGTATAAGTGAGAGAAGATGCTTCACCTGCCAGTTCTTGCTTGCACACCTGGGATCCCCCTTCCTGGAGCTGGGTGTTCTCCCTGGGCTACGCAGGCGGGAATAAGCAGGAGTTTTCCAGCAGGAATCATCCACCAGCTGCAGGGAGATGCCTGCCCACTGCCGCCAGACCTTGTCATCCCCTCGAGCCATCGCCTCCGGACACGTTCCCCTCTTTGGTATATGGAGCAAATCTCTGGAGAACTCTTGCGTGCCTGAACTGTTCCACGTAAAGAATTGGATGCTGTGGGTTTTCTCTCCAGCCTGGGCAGGTGTGCTGGAGCAAGGTGACCAGCCCTGCGCCCCAGGGAGTACAGGGAATGCTGCTTCCCCTGATGGGACATTAAAGCAGAATGGACACTTCCACCCTGGAACACAAGTTCAGACGCCCCAAAAGACTGGGAAAACGCAGATCCCTCGTTTCAGTGAGAGGCTCCAGCCAGCAGAAACGTGGGTGGCACGGGGTCGGTTCTGCTGTACGTTAGTGCAATCGCGGGCTGGGCTCCCAGCTTGGTGCAGTGACTCCCCGGGATGTGACACTGTCCTTTGGTTTGCTTTGGGATTAACTCCAAGTTAGCGTTGAGATAAGCTAAGGTCTGTCTGGGATCTGTACAGGTAAGGCAAGAGGCAGGACCTGCGGGGCTCACATGGTCCATGCGAACCTTTCCCGATGCTCAGGTCCTTTCAGGAGCCACAAAGCCACTTTGGTGAGCTTGCTCGGACACCGGGATGAGTTTGGAGGGGGAGAGGCTGCTGACGGCTTCAACAGCACTCCCAGGTTCACGACAGTCACAGGTGGAAGGAATTTCAAAAAGCCAAAAACACGCAAGAAAAGGATTTGCCACTTTCCCCTCTGGCTTCTTCCCACTGCAGACACATGGGGATAAGCAGGGACTGTAAACGACATTACAGGAAACAAACTGGGAAGGAAAAGAAAATCCAGGCCCCCCTGAGCCATCAGAGGAAGAGCAACACTTGGAACAGAAGAGGTTCTCCCCAGCAGAGCCCACTTTGTGAGCTCCAAGCTTCCGAGTGATGCGTGCCGGTGAGCGCTGGGCCTTGGGAAAGGGGCAGGAGATCCTGTGGGCTCGGTCAGGACGCCTGGGACAGGCCCAGCTCCAGCCCTGCTCTGGGGTGTAACACCTGCGACCCTGGCAGCTCCCCCTGCTCCGCCATGGAGCAGGCTCCAAGCCCCAGTCCAGGTGGTGAATCACGGAGCAGTGAGGTGAGGGGAGGGAAAAGACGAGCGGGAACGGGGGTCAGCTCTTCCCCTGGTGGAGCAACGCCTTATCCAAGCACGACACAAGGCCATTGCACCCAGGCAGCTCCCAAAGCTGTGTTTTAAAGCAGCTCTCACCCTGGGAGTCCTCAGTCTGTCCTGTGGGACCAAGGGGACTCTCCTGTGCTCTGCCAAGAAACTGGGCTCAGTTCAGGGCCTGAGAACCATCGACTGTCCCAGCCAGACTCACCCAACGCTGCACCGACACATCCCTCCTGCACTTCCCACCATTCCCCCCGCCGTGGCTCTGCATTGCTTCCTGGCTTTCATCCCCTGCAAACCCTCCCAATAGATGCAGCTCTACATACATATATAGATATAGATTTACTTACGCAAATCCCTATATCTATATACATATATTTATTTTCTACGTATATATTTTCATTTATGGTTTTAACGAAGTGCTGTGCTTTCAACTGCTGCCTCCCTCCGTGGGCTCCACTCCTGGCACACTCCCAAGTCCCTGGCTGGAGCGCTGGGCGCTCCCACCTGCAGCAGCACGAGGTGGGGGAGAGTGCACAGGTGTCCCAGGCCATGGGCGCTCCGTGCCGCCCGTCCCCGCCGCGCTCCGACCCAAGGGCTGTGCTACTGCGGGTTCTTCAGGATGCGCCCGTGCCTGAAGTCGTAGACGTGACGACAGAGGAAAACCAGCTCGGGGTCCGTGTCCTCGGGCACCTTGCGGTGCAGAGGCGTGGAATACTCCTCTGAGGGAGGAACCATGATGGTTTTCCTGCCCGGGATCCCTTCGACTCGACGCTTTGCCAAGGCACAAAATCTGCAGGGCAATCACATCGAAAGAGTTGTCAGAGAATCCTGGAATGGTTTGGGTTGGAAGGGACCTTAAGGCTCATCCAGTCCCACCTCCTGCCACGGCCAGGGACACCTCTTGCTAGGTTCCACCTTCCACTATCCCAGGTTGCTCCAAGCCCTGTCTAACCTGGCCTTGGACACTTCCAGGGATGGGGCAGCCACAGCTGCTCTGGGCAACCTGTGGCAGGGCCTCCTCACCCTCACAAGGAAGAATTTCTTCCCAATATCCCATCTAACCCTGCCCTCTGGTAGTGTGAAACCATTCCTCCTTGTCCTGCCACTCCAGGTCCTTGTACACAGTCTTTCTCCATTTCCTCCAGGCTTCCTTCAGGCACTGGAAGGTACAATTAGGTCACTTTTCCAGGCTGAACAATCCCTGTTCTCTCAGCCTTTCCTCAAAGGACAGGTGCTCCATCCCTCTGATCAACCTGATGGCCTCCTCTGGACTTGCTCCAATAGGTCCACGTCCTTCCTGTGCTGGGGACCATGAACTCATTCCCTCTCCTGCTGCCTGTGTCCTGCTGGGAGCCACAGCTGTGGCTGTTGGAGGATAAGGAGGAGGAATGTGAAGGAGGACAAAGCTTTGTTCAAGAACTGCAGGAAGCAGCACAAGTTTATAATTCCATACTGGTGATTATCATACAGCACCAAAGATGGCAGCAATTAACCACCTTGTTTTTACTGCTTTGGCCTCATTTTTGTTAATTAGCCCCTAATAAAGGCTCATGAACCGATGTTCAGGAAAACAAAGAATTCAGGATGCCTTCAGGGAACATCTCTCAAAGGTGACCTGACCCCCAAAAGCACGAAAAAATTCCTGTCAGCAGCTGTTCCAGAGGACTGGGGTGTTAGAAAGGAAAGGAACTGCCTTGATCCAAAGCTTGGGGATGGGGGGTTTTGTTTGGTTGCCTTATTTTGGTTTTTGTTGGGGTCAGGTTCAGATTTTTTTGTTTGTTTGGGGTTTTTGTTTTAGTGTTCTCAAAAGCAAGATCGAAATTCAGCTTCTAAAGGGTTTGTACGCCAGTTTGTTTTCAGAAATTCCAAGAGCAGAGCCTAGGGCCAGGAGCAGGTTGAGGAGGAGGCCTCAGGCATCCCCTCCGTGGCAGGGCTGCATACACCACGAGATGCACTCAACAAAACTGGAAAGATTTAAAGCACTGGTTTGCATTATGGACTTGTGTCCATTCAATCCCTGTTTTCCTTCAGCCCCGCACATCCATCACAGCACGGAAGGCTGGAATATGGATGCTGGGAAGTTCTTACTGACAAAGCTGCAGTTCAATCAGCAAGAGCTCAACCGTAACAGCCCAAGTCAGTGTTCCAACAGGTGCTCCTGCCAAAACCCCAGGATCTGGTGTGCAGCACAAACACTGGCATGTGTATCTGCAGGTTTTTGGGTAGTCTGGCACCACTCGTCCCACAAGGGACGGATGTATAGGATCTCTTCCTACCTCACTTGGTTTTTAGCTCCAAGTTCCCTGTTTTCCTGCATTGCTGTTCCTGTCTTTCTTGAAACCACGTTCAGTGGTACCAAGGTCGTACAAGCATCGACATTTGGAAGTCCCCTGAGAAGAGCACAAGAGGCTGGGGAAGGGTTTGGAGCATCAGGCGCAGCTGAGGGAGCTGGGAGGGGGCTCAGCCTGGAGAAAAGGAGGTTCAGGAGGGATCTTCTCGCTTTCTACAAGTCCCTGACAGGAAGGTGCAGCCAAGGCGGGGTCAGGCTGTGCTCCCAGGGAACAAGGGACAGGTTGAGAGGAAACAGCTGCAAACTGCACCAGGGGAGGTTTATGTGGGCTATTGGGAAAATTCCTTCAGGGAAAGGGTGGTCAGGCCTTGGAACACACTGCCCAGGGCAGTGGTGGAGTCGCCATCCCTGGAGGGATTTAAATGCCGTGTGGATGTGGTGCTCGGTGACACGGGTGGCCTTGGCAGCTCCATGGGAACAGCTGGACTTGATGATCTCAAGGGTCTTTTCCAACCCAAACCATTCCATGACTCTATACAAACCAGACCTGTAATGGATCCGGAGTGGGAGAAGCCCGCACCTGCAGCAGAGTGAGTGTCACTGCCCCAGCTCCAGCCACACCACAGCCTGCAGGGCTGGGCCAGCCGGGATGGATGCAGACGGGCAGAGGGAGGGAGGCTGGAGGCACGGGGAGGTTTGGGAAGAGCAGCAGGTTCAGAGCTCCACCTACCTGCAGTACTCTGCGAAGGTCAGCACGTAGCACTTCTCCTCGATGCAGGCGACGCTGTTCTCGTCCTGGTGCCGCGATGCAAAGATCTCGTTCTGGGAGAGGAGGGAGGTGACAGCTCACCCAGCTGGCCACGAGCCCGGCAGGCAGGGCCAGCTCTGCACCTTCGCCCATCCCCTCAACGGGGAGCCACCAAAGCGTGCCCACAGTGAACACTCTTCAGAGCCAGTGTCCCGCACAACCCAGGCTCCTGCCTGTGCTCTGTGCACCACGATTGTATCCAGCAACACGCGAGCAAAGCACTGACTCTCCCACCATCTCACCCTGCCCAGCACATTTTGTGAGGCCAAGTGCCCAAATCTCACACGAAGTTCCACTGTCACAAAGCTCTTCAGCAGCAAGGCCATGGCTGCCTGCAACCCTTGGTCTCCCCTTTCCTCCTGGATTCTCTAATCCATCTTTATATCAAAACTTAAGGAATGCCTTCTTGTCCAATCACATCCTCATCCCAATTCAATTAAAAAGGCTGGTTTAGTGAAAGAAGTAGCAACAGCCTTTTTCAGAATCATGGACTGGAACCCTGGAATGACCTGGGTTGGAAGAGACCTTAAGGATTATCTCATTCCACCCCTGCCATAGGCAGGGACGCCTTCCACTGTCCCAGGTTGCTCCAAGCCCCATCCAACCCGGCCTTGAGCACATCCAAAGAGGGGCAGCCACAGCCTCTCTTGGCAAACTTCTCTTCAATTTTTCCCAGAGTAATTTAGGGAATTTGGCTCTGCAGCGGGCAGGATTGGTTAGACACAGGGTAACCCGGACAGAGCCACTGTGAAGAATTTCTGGTACGGTGAGATCAGCAGAGATATCTCTGAGAACAAGGATGCCCTGCACAAGTCTGGGAACAAGCATTCCCTGCAGGCTCCATTTCTGCTTTGCTGGAAGGGAAGACTCACAAAAGTGTGAACATCGGGGAGAGGGTTGATCAGGGACACTGGGAATGCCACACCTGCCTTCTACACCTTGGGGTTCTGGTTTACTCCTTGAGTCAAAACCACCTGAGTCACCCTGGCAAGCCCGGCCCAGCCCTCAGCCCAAGCTCTCGTTTGCTTCAAGATCTGTGTAATTAAGTGGGTTTGCAAAAACCTGGCTAAACTCCTCCTGGCATTCTCCCTGGACTGAAATGCAACTGGTACACTAACCTTTCATACATAAAGTGCCACATTTTGGTTTAGAAACTCACCTGCGCCCTGTGAGCCAGGCAGGTGCAATTCCCTGCCTGCTCCCAAGTCCTGCTCTAAACCCCTCCTTCCCTCTCTCCCTTTTTATTTCAAAAAGTAATAGAACTGCAGAAAGCACCAAGTATTTAAAATTGGATTGAACACAGCAGTGAATTCTTCGTTCCCAGTTAAAACCAGCTTGTTCTGTCACCCAACACAAGCCCAGGCAAAGCAGAGCCAGGTGTGAAGTCACAGCGATTCACACCTTTTTCCTTTAAAAAGCAACTCCTTTTTCCTGGCACAGCATCCTCAAGTCAGACTTTAGTTCTCATCATAAATCTATCCAGGGCAAGGATGATGCATCCATATTTCTGCACAAAACCAACACGTTTTTGGAGTTTAAGAAGGAGATTAAGGGATTTATTAAAAGGCAGCACACGACACAGGCACTCCAGTTTCCTGCAAAATGGCAGCAGGAGCTTTTGCATCAAGCTCTGCAGTCCGGTAGGAATTAGAATATTCTTTTGGGGAGGTGTCTGATCTTGATTCAGTATAAACGTGTTCTTCCTTACTCTTTAGGTAACGCTCAAAATTACTTCTTACTTAATACATGGAATTTTCTCAGATTAAAGGGAGAAACATCAACACTCAGCAGTTTCTGTTAAAGCCTCCATGTCAGGAACTCAACAGCTTCTGTAATAACCCAGTTTCTCCACAGGACAGTAAATCTGGGGGAAAAGCCCATCTACAGGGCACCACCCCTCAACACATCTGGCAACATCTGCATCACAGCCAAGAGAGCTCTGCTGTACTCAGTGTGAGGCCCCCCAGGAATGCAGGGAGATGCTCAGGGCAGTCCCCTCTTCCTGCAGGAGCACGGACAGTCTGGGATGCCCTGGCCCCAGACCCAGACTCACCTGGTGCATGCTGGGGTTGCGGCCTCCCTGAGTGTGCTCTGGCCTGTAATACCACAGGAGGCTCATCATCAGCTCCCCTGCAACCACACGGATTAAAACAAGTCAAGCCTCAGTTTTCTCCCAGCGTTTTCCCACTCATTCCCAGCTTCCTGCTGCTGCTCCATCCCCTTCATTCCCACAGCGCTCGCGGAGAGGCAGCTGTGGCTGATAAATATTTCATGCTGAACTAGGTGTCCCTTTGTTACAGCAAGAAGCTGCACGGAGTCGGTCACGTTGCTTTTCCACTACACCTTCGCCTCCTTCTACTCAGGTTACAACATCCCAAGGAAGCCAGGCACGAAAGACTCCCCAAAGATTCAAAAACCAAGCGTTTCCACCTGAGAAAAGAATCCATTCAGCACACAAGCTGGAAAAGATTCTCATCCAAAGGTGGGAACCTGCAGCATCGATTCCCAGGTTCAGGGCAGAACTGCTGCTGTGCTGACACAACCACAGTGGGGCTCACCACACCTCAATTTATGTCTTATACACAGAGGTTTCTGGGGTCTTTTCCAAGCAAGACCTCTACCTTACAGCATTTGGCTCAGCCTCCTTTGACTCAGGGATTGCCAGTCAGACACCAGTCTCACCATAAACGCCCACAATTCCCATCCCCAGCTCTACTGGGGTCCATCAGAGCTGCAGCAGAAGAGCCCTGCTGCCACCAGCTCCCAGCCCAGATGTTGGATTGGAGCACACAGCAGCTCCCCTGATGTTTGAGCAATGAAACAATACAGGAGAGGGCTGCTAAGACGGGCACTTGGCAAATATTATGAGCTTTCACATCCAGGAAGATCTCCATTACCAGCCCCAGACGAGCGATTAAGGAGCGTTTCAGTTCCTGGAACAATCCAAATGGAAGGCATGGCGCTAATCGCCTCTCCATCACCCTGGTACCCTAACAAGGCTGCAGCTCTCCAGAGACCCATCCCTTCCCCGCTTCCAGCTCGCTCTGCGAGCACACCCAGGCTCTCCTGGCACAGTACCTGTTTTGGGGTCCTCCCAGAGTGCGGAGATCTTGGCGACGTAGGGCATGGATTTCTTGCGGGGTCCCGATTTGAGGAGCACGGTGTCCCGCACCCGGATGATCTCCCCGTCCCTCTCCACTGCCTGGTAGCTCTTGCGCACGGCCGGCTCCGGCTCATTCTGCACGCACAGCAACCAAAACAACCCCAGTGAACAGGTGAAGGTTCTCCTCCACGGTGCTGGCAGTGAGGAGCAGCTCACCAGGGGGACAGTACATCTCACAAAATCCTTAACTGCTGAAATTAATACTCTTGTTTCAAACTAAAACACACCTGCTCCTTCCATTCTGCATGCTGCAAAACCACAACCTTCAGGAAAATCGCCTTTCCACCTGCCTACCCAGAGGCCTGCTTTTCCTTCCCATTCAAAAGCACCGAAAATTAGGTGCGTTTTGAATGCTGTGTGTTTCTCTGATACAAACATTGTAAGAAAAACGGTACAACAAGAAATATTTGACATGAGCAGGGCAGGGAGTGGCAGGGAGGCCATGGCACAAAGCTTGCCTTAGCGGGACTCCCAGCGATTCCTTTGTACCCTCTGACGGTACAAAATGATCGCTTTTGGGACTATGAATGGCAGGGTTATAGTTTGTTTTCGCTCTGAATTTCATTTCAGAACGCCTGAGCAGGATGGTTTAACCTCCTCCTGCCAGATCTCCCAGGCAGGATTGGAAGCATCTCAAGGAGATTAACGCCTCGCTGCTCCTTTGGGGTGTGACAGCCTGAGGGATGGATGCACAAGGCCAGTCCCCGGCCTTGACAGGCTTCATTCTGGCACAGCCCTTGACACAGTTTCAAAGGCTGACGCTCCAAAACCTGCCCCGGCTGCTGAGAGCAGCAGCCCAAGATCGTGCCACTGCACCAAGCAGCAGCACAGATCCTAGCTGGACCACGGCTCTCCTTCCTGCTGACATTTACTGCACATCAGTGCCTTGTCCCACCTTCCCAGACACCACGTGGGACCCATTTCAAGCTCTTATGTTTTAATAAGATGAAGGATATTGCCTTCTCCTGCAATTGAAGTGGACTTGACTGGAGCTAATTGAATTCTCTGGCAGGAAATCTCCCATCTTACAGCAGCCAGTCTCTGCCCCTGAACACAACAAATGGGAAAGCACAGACAGGGAATCCCTGGAGGAGCGACTGGCCATGCCCCCATGTAAGTTACAAGGGAAGGGGTTCTGGGTGCTAGAAAAATTCCGTCTGGGAGCCAGAACACTGTCTCAGTCCTCTGTGCTCTGGGAGATCCCTGCGGGGCTGCAGGCACCATCAGTGAGAGCCACCTTGTAAGAGGTGCTTTAGACCTGCCCCTTATAATTGAGGCCACAACAACCCTCACCTTCTCAGACAGGTTTGCCCTACCCAGAAGAAAGCAGCTGGAGGATGATCCCTGGAGGATGGACTCCCACGGGCCTCAGGTGCCACCCTCGCACATGCCGGAGCCGGGAGGATCCGTCACCTTCCAGCTGAGGCCAGCACAGCAGCAGCAGGTTCTCCTCCCCTCCCAAACCACGCCGTGCAAGGTAACACCAGGGCACGCAGGGAACAGAGCCAGCAGCACCTCTGCTCCCATCGGAATTTCACCGAGAGGTTCTAGATGGCACCTGGAGACCACCTCCAGCTGGAAGCAAGCCCCAGAACCCCCAAGCCTTTATGCCTGCAGGGGCACAGGCAGCCGTCCCCACCCAGCCCCAGCAGCCAGACACCTACCACGACATAGACAGCCTTCTCGCAGGCCGTGCCCACGGGGATCCAGCCGTTGGTGGCTCTGCGCCGGCTGATCCGCTGCTGCTTGGGGTGGGAATGGCCCCCCGCCGCTTTGCTGTTGGAGGCGTGCAGGCAGCCCGGAGTGTTCCGCAGCCCGGACTTGGAGCCGCTGGGAGGCTTGGAGCTCTGAGGACATTCTCGGGCCATGGTCTGAGGGTCAGAGTTGGGGGTCTGCAGGTGAGGAACGGGCTCTGCAGCCGGCGGCACGCTGGGCACGGGACATCCTGAGAGCGGGTGGGCAGGCGACGCGGGGTGTCCTGCCACCGGGATTGTGAGGTTCAGCTGGTCCAGGGACTTGCAGCCTTCTAAAGGAAGGGAAGAAATGAGTCACGGATCTCATCTGCAACATAAAGCAACTGCACAGCCAGGACTGTCCCACACCACAGCCACTTCTCCCTGAAATCCCCCTTATTGCGTTATAGCAGTGAAGACTCTCCAGGCTGTAATTTCATTTTGCACTGTCACTGGATTGTAAAAGCAGAGCCATTTCCGAGCCTGCGTGTTCCAGTGCTCTGCCGATGACACTGCACCACAACAAACCCATCTGAATCCCAAGTAACACCAGCCAGGAATACACACAAGGCTGGCCAGTGTCCAAAGCAGTTCCAGCCCGTCAATATGTATAAAAGAAATAAAAGGCTTATCGAAACAATGGGAAGGATTAAATCACACCGCCAAAAGCAGCCAGCTTCTTTCAAAAAGCCAAATTCTACTAATCAGGGAAAATTGAGAAGATTCTCCAAATTAAATCCAGAAAGATGAAAAAAGGTAGAACACAACTACAAGATGCTGCACCCTCAGCAAAACTGTGTCCCTGCAGCAGACACAGGAACCTCAGCAGGTTGGAATTTGACTGACGCTGCCTCTCAGAGCATCCCAGAACACCTTGCTCTGCTCAGGAGTCACAAACAAGCCTCAAGCCAGGCCAATGGAAGAACCAGTTGTAATTAACCCCCATCAGCAGGGAAAGAGCTCCTGGACCAGTATGTGATGCATCTCTGTTCCCTAAACCTGAGAGCGTGCTTTTCGAGGTGACCAAAGGGCAGCTCCAGTCAGGCTCCAGGAGATGCCTCAGACCAGAGCTTACAAATCTGAAGGGGAAATTCCATCTGAAGTCACCCGTCCGCAGCCAAAGTACTGCTGGGACCCCTCGCGGAGATGGGAAGTTACTCACTCCTGCCTCACATCTTACCCTCCCCTAAGGGGCTGCAACGAAGCCACCACGGAGCTGTGAGTGTGAGGGATGCCACAGACCATCATCATCATCATCACCATCATCAATCAATCAAATCAACCCCGAGCAGCAAATGCCACAGGAACCTCGTGGAGCGCACAGGCACAGGACACATGGAGCAAGGAATCACTTCTCAAGTATTTTGCTTACAAAAGCAGCTTTTAAGCTTGAGCTAGAGCGGGATGAAGCTTCACAAAAATCTCTACTGAATGTCAGGGCCCTGGTGCAGAGCTGCTCTTGCTGGCACCCCTGGGATGCCTTCCTTGGTTGCACACACTTCCAGCCTCTCCGACAGTGCTGGCACCAAAGCAGCTCTCAGAGCCTGTCCCAGCTCATTCCCACTGCTCTGCTTCCACACTGCCCACAACAATCGCCCAGAATCACAGCCCAGTCCCTGGATTTGTACCACACAGACACTGACACCCCGCTGTGAACACCTGGAAGACACCAAATCGGATGGATGTAACACATGGCATTGGCACGTCAAGCTGGATCCCTCTGTGAGGGGACCCTGCTGCTTGCAGCCAAAGTGTTCCTTTAGTTCACTAAAATACCCCACTCTTGGGAGGGACAATATTTCAGAGGGGCACAATTATATAAAAATCAATCCCTAAGCCTAAGACCCTGTTAATATTCTCGGAGACCTCCTTACACGCTTCAATCCATAACCCAGAATCTCTGTGATTCCGGTGTTAGAGGTTTTTAAACCCAAGTTGCTCCCAGGAAGGATATCACAGCAAGGGAGGTCTCAGCAGGGGAATGACACAGTAGCAAATACCCACTCCTGGAACTGATGCTGCCCTTGCCAGCACCATGAGGAACCACTGAACCCACAGGGAGGGCTGAGCTCTGGAAAACACTCTGTCTGCACCGCCTCCATCCTTCTGCCTGCACAAAATCAGAGGCACCAGCGTGCAAAAGCTGAGGAACAAAGTAGACTGGTATGACCTCGGGGCACTACACAGAAACTGTCAGGCAAGAACATACTGCTGAGCTGGTTGTCTTGTGAGCACGCCACTTCCAGGAGCTCTGAAGCCACCAGTGAGCCCTGTCTGGCTGCTGCCGTAGGAAGCAGCACCATGACAGCAGGGATATTTTGGGAAAACAGAAATTACACTTCAACCAAACGCTCCCGAGTTTCAGCAGCTTCCTACAACGGAAGATGACAAAGCCTCGCTTGAACCAAAACTCCATCCACCTACCTGAAAATCTGTTTTCAGTGAGCAAGTCATGCCAGCTCTTGGCTGGAACACGTGGTTAGCACAAAGATCCCACGTTGGCACTCGCAGCAGCTGGAGAGCAGCCTCCTCTACAGACCGACTACTTGCAGCACTGTCCAGCCTGATGGCTTCATGCACAGTGCTGGTGTCTGGTAACCCACACACAACACTCCACTTTTAAATATTTAAAAAGGTATTTTTCAATGGCAGAGGCAAAGTTCCAAGATAAAGCAGGAAGTCTGAAAAGCAGGCGGGGACAGAGGAGAGCCGGGCAGGTAATGACTGTTTCCGTACTCCCTCACCCCTCCTCATTCCAGTGCTTCACTGCCAGACGCAGACAGAAAAGATGGGACCAAGAATTCCCAAACTAACAGCGTGCCTGGCACTTGGACCACCACAATGGAAACTCCCTACGCAGCCCTGCCAGCACTGATCCATGGAATCCAAAAAGCCTGCTCCCCCCAGCTGGCACCATGAGAGTCTAACAGCAGAGGCAATGCCTGCTTCTCCACAGGCTCTGTGAGGATGCCTCAGCCCCCGGAGCGAGGTTTTGGGATCGGAGGAGAGTGCTCTGGTGTGCTCATCCCGGTGTGCTCCTGACCCTCCTACTCGGAGCGGCAGAGCGGGATGGCGTGCAGGAACTGAACCCTGCTCGTTTTACACAGATCAAAGCTCAGCCTTAGCTCCAGCATGACAAGCCGTGAGTCACCTTCTCGTTGCCCAAATCCTTTCACCGATTCTCTGCTTTCCACACCAACAAGACCTTTCAGTGGGAAAAACCCTCCAGGCTAAAAACGGGGGAAGGGGAGGTGGAAGGCGGATTCCTTCCAAGCCGCAGCTCGGCTGCGGAGCCGAGAACTGCTCGCAGAGGGAAGCTGCCTCCTGGCAAGCAGACTCTGCGCCGAGCCACCCTCTTCTTCCAGGAATGCCGGCTGGGATTTGCGTGCACTTTGCACCTTACCTGCTGCAAAAGGCATTTTGTAGGGGTAGCTGTTCCGTCCCGCGTGCACGCTGCCGATCCTGCCCTCCGGCACGTGCACCACACCGCAGACGCTGTAGCTGCTCACGGCCGCTCCCTCTCCGCAGCAGTAGGGAGAGCTGCACCAGTGCAGGGGCTGGAAATGAGCACCCGACGGCAAGGAACCGGGAGACACCAGGAGCCCCTCGCAGGTCGCAGCCTGCGACAGCTCATCCTTGGGATACATGGAGCAGGGGGAGTAGCCACCGTATCCACTTTGGCCATAATAAACATAAAACCCGTTCAACGGAGTCAGGTCTGAGGATTCATAGAGACATCCACAATCCGTGTGATTCCCGGGCACAGGCAAGGGAGGGAACTGCTGCACAGGAAAGGAAGGCTGATGAAATTCCTGTTTGGGGGTTGGGGATTTCTCTCCGGGTCTTCCATACTCTGGCTTCATGGAAGCTTGTCCTCCCATGAGCAAAGGCAGTCTGTGGTAGAAGCCCTCCGTGCTGGCATAGGAACCAGACAGTGACTCGTGGGGAACGGGCTCTGTCGTCCCATAGAGCCTGGAAGAGTCCCGCTGCTCCCCTTTGCCAAATGTGCCCAGGGTCTGGCCTTGCCAGCCGTGCTGCCCATCCATTTTCAAGGCAGCCACTTCCTTCTTGGGTTTGACGCAGCTCTTCCGACCGGCTTTGGCCCATTTGAGTGTAGATTTTGAACAGTGGTTCTCAGACTTGCCCTCTCCATCCGATTTACTCCTTTGCTTCAGGGGTTGGTCTTTCTCGTGGGTCAGCTTCAGGAAGGCCACAGCATTGAGGCTGGCCAGTCTCTTTGGGGTGGGATGGTAGGAGATGGCACCATCCTCCCTCTTTGCCCCATCATCAAAGACCTCATCCAGCGAATGCTCGCAGCTATTGCATTTCTGACTGGGCTCGTGCCGGTTCTTTCCTTTCCCTGTTTTCACAGCCGGTTTTTCCAGGGCAGGCCAGCTGTCACCAGCTTTGCACTGCAAGCCCTTGAGGGTACAGTCCCCAGAGGCCTTCCCGGAGTCCCTGCGGAAGCGCCTGCCGGATAACAAGCCATCGTCCCGTTCAAACAGCAGGTTGTTCACCGCCTCCGCGTTCAACGAGGCCAGCCGGCGCTTCCTGGGCTCTGAGGGAGCAGGATCAAGGTCCTGCTCAGGCCCTGGGTAAGTTCCTGTGCACTTCTCCCCAGATGACTCACTGTTGCCCGCTCCCACAGGCTGAACTTGTTCAGAGAACAAAGCAGATCCCAAACCCTCCACCCAGCTGGGAAGGTGCTTTTTTTTACAGCTCGGGGTCTGTTTGGACAGAGAGCTGGCCACATCCTCCAGCCTGGTGAGGAGCACCTTGCAGGTCTTTTTGCTCACCGAGGGGAGCAGCCGCCTCCGCAGCGGGTACGTCTTTCGCACTTCACGCAAACTCTTGCTTTTGTTATTCCCTACAAACCCACTGGGACAGTTCGGAGCCTCCGAGGCATCTCCATCCCGCTGCTCTGCGTCGGCCCTGTCCATCCTCCTGCTGCCTGTTGGCGACGAGGCCTGGCCAGCAGAACCAGCTGGATGTTTCAGAAGGAAAAGTTGTTTTTTCCGGGCATGCGTCATAGGATCACTGTCCAATCCTGGGAACGAACGGGAGAAAACATCTATTAATATCGCTGAGAGGGTCCCATCTCCTCACAACGCACCAACTGCCAATGAGGAAATATTTGGGGATCTTGTTTCTATACAGCACAGTCTCTTTGGGTGATGGCCAGTTAAGCCAATTAAGAGACAGGATGCAATTAGATGTAGTTTAATATTAAGCCATGGAACATGACCGTAATTAAAAGCAAGGTGGTGATGGCAAATGCCACAGCAGCTGGGGAGAGCCGTGGCCAGGCAGAGAGCTGTTCACCCAGCTCCCTCTCACACCGATGCTGCTCCTAATACCTTACAAATGCCCATCAAATCTCCAAAATCTGAAAACTGGTCCAGGGGAGGGAGCAGAAATAACCCCCAGTCTGTGACTGCCTGCATGTTAATACAGGCAGCCTGCTCCAGTGTTGTTTCCCAAGACAATTAGGCAAAAGAAAAACAAAAAGTCCACCTACTCAGGTGAAAAGAAAACTTGGGCTACTAAGCAGAGACCTGCCAACATTAATAAATTAAACACATGCAAATCCCTGTGCAGGTTGGAACCTGGCTGCCCACTGCTTCTGCTGTTCCCTGCAGTTGTGTTTTATAACGGTTGTGGGCATTGAACACCAAATCACGATGGGCAGAGAGGCCCTAAAGATACATTCGTAAGAGGAAAAAGAAGCCTCCCGAGTTATCCAGCACCCAATTCTTAATTAAGAAATTTTGCAGTCTGAAGGAGCACACGTTTGCACAAGAAGCTGTAGGTCCAAGGCTGAGAGAGGACATGGCTGGGTGATACCAACCTATGGACATTCAAAATGTCAGTGTAAATGAATGATAGTGGAATAGATTTAATTAAGTCTGCCTCTGAGCATCAGAAACAGCAGCAAAGGACAATTACTTGCATTTAATAGTATTTACAAAATAGTGAAATTCCATTTATTGGCAGCAAAGAGCTGATCTTTGTATCAGCATCCACCTAGGAGGGGTTTGCTCTTCCCTGCAATCAGGATTCAGGCTGGAGCTCCCTTCAATTGACACTGGTCTGCCACTTTTGAGGCTTTTAATTAAAGCTCCTACTGCTTTGGCAGTGATTAGAACAAAGCTCCCGAATTACAAGAACTGTTCATTTGATATGGTTTAATCAAGCTGATAATTAGATTATCTATTTGAAATAAGCCCGATGTGTTTTAATTGCCTTACTTATATATGCATTAACTAAGGGAAATTCAGGAGTTGAAACCCGCTGGGGTTTGCAGGGTGCTTTGCTAGATGTCACGCTCTTGGGGTTTTGGGGTGACTGAGTCCTCACACCTGGTTAAACAGGATATATCCCATGGCTGGTGGCCCAACAGGAGAGCTCCCCAACAGGGGAACAAACATTTATATATCTTCACGTTTTTCTTATCAGAAAGTCAGGCTCTGGGAATCAGGAGGATCAAGTCAGACAGAACTTCCTCCAGAACTGGAATTCTTGCAAACTGACCAAATGTAACCTCTGGAGTTTGGAAGAGGACTCTAATTTTTAAAAACGGATCAGGCGGAGCAGGATTTGGCAGAGGCAGAGCAGGTATCCTGCAGAACAGGCCATCGGAAGGACAGTTCTTCCCAGGCTTATGGACCAGTGGTTTCCTTGCAACTTTCATTCTATTTCCTGCTGCTCCTACTGAGAGACTGGGCCTCTGGCAGAGGTGAAAATCCCAAAATAAACAGCCATGGTTTGCCTTAAATCCAGCATCAGGCACCTTGCTCTCCTCAGGTTTCCACAGGCAGGAGGAGCCTGACCCAGCCTGGCACCACACATCTTGGAGGGTTCATGCTCATGAGCTGGAACATCTGCTAAAAACTGGGTGCTATAGCTGTGACTTTGTTCATGCCATAGCTGCTCTAATATGAGGAAAAAGCTGGGAGAGACTGAGAGAAGGGGATGCAAGAGAATTGGGATTGTTCCGCCTGGAGAAGCTTTGGGGTGACCTAACTGCCCCTTTCAGTAGCTGAAGGGGCCTACAGGAAAGTTGGAGAGGGGCTTTGAACAAGGGCCTGGAGTGCCAGGACACGGGGAAATGGCTCCACCCTGCCAGAGAACAGAGTTAGATGGGGTATCAGCAATAAATTATTCCCTGTGAGGGTGCTGAGGCCCTGGCACAGATGAGCTGTGGCTGCCCCATCCCTGGAAGTGTCCAAGGCCAGGTTGGACGGGGCTTGCAGCAACCTGGGATAGTGGAAGGTGTCCCTGCCCACGGCAGGAGGTGGAACTGTTTGAACTTTAAGATCCCTTCCAATCCAAAGCATTCCAGGATTCTACAATTCATTGCCAGCACCTACGGAACAAAACCCATCCTCAGTATGCTGGACTACCCAGAGGTTTTTCCACACCTCCACAATCACCTGCACTGCATGGATTGCTTTGTGAGGGGGATGCTCCTGCTCCCAGCTCACCTGGGATCCGGCAATCCCTCCTCCTCCCCCAGCACAACACAGAGACAGAGCTTTTGAACACTGCTTAAAACTCAGCCCTCTGACAGGCAAATGCATCATTCCTCAAAATCAGAGTCCTGCTGAGCTTGCTTCCAGCGAGTATTGTGCTCCTGCCAGCTGGGAAGGGAGAGTGGCAGAGCTCTTCATCCTCTCTCCACCTTTGTACTGCTTCACAAAGCAAAGAAAAGCCGCCCGTGCCCAGAAGTCTCTAAGAAAGAACGAGACAATGCAAAGAACTGCAAGTGAAGATACTTAAACCAGAATCACCCATTTACAGCTCGTGGCTGAGGAGCCAGATTAATGGTGAGAAGAGAGTGAGGTGTTAGAAATTACAGTTCCAAGCAGCTCAGTCTATCCAGCTGCATCCAGAGCCCACCAAGCATTTTAAAGCTTGCTGGAATTGCTGCCTCCCTATCATGCAACCACAGAACGGTTTGGGTGGGAAGGGATCTTAAAGCCCATCCCATTCCACCCCCTGCCATAGGCAGGGACACCTTCTGGCTAGCCCAGGCTGCTCCAAGCCCTGTCCAACCTGGCCTTCAACACTTCCAGGGATCGGGCAGCCACAGTTCCTCTGGGCAACGCTCCTCTGGCAACTCCTTCCTCAAACCAGATTAGATCTGAAAAACCATCTTGCCAGCTGCTGAACCCAAACCAGATCAGAAAACGGAAAAATTAAAACCACTTCTAGCTTCATGCTAGAATAAAACCATTACCCAAACAGCAAACTCAGGAGAGAATTGATGCCTCATTAGCAGGAAAAGAAGCAAGTGTGATAACAGCTGCATGTTCTGTAATCACGCAGCTGCAGCATCTGTCTCTCCCTCTCCAGCACTTGATTGCAAGTGAAATTAGAAGAAACTAGTCTGGGACTACCCCTTCAAGCCCCATTTCCTCTCCAGAGCTTCACCTCGGAGACGCGCGCGTTCCAAGAGACGATGCCAAAAGCACAGAAATTAAAGCTTTTAAAGCTCCTAATCCATTTGGCACTTCAATAACACACAAAGAGTTACGACAACACCAATCCTCCTCTCCACGCACGGCACTGCTCCGATGACTCTCAGCCCCATCTACTTGAATCCTGTCTATCCATTTCCATTGGAACGGCTTATGCTGTGACAACAGCCCCACCACTGTGAGTATCTGGAGGATTGGCTCCTTTCTCCCTGCTGCTTTTGCGGGCGAGTAATTCCCGGTGCTCTAAGGAACGTGTTGCATGGAAGAAGCCTCGCAGGAGCTCTGGGAAATCCGGATAAATCGCAGCAGCATCAGGTATCCCAGGCTGAGTTGCTTGAATGCCACGTACGTCCTGTGAGTGGAAACATCGCCTCCCTCTCAAACATTCAGAAAATCTGTAGCTGTTGGAGGTTGCAATTTGTCTTCCCAGGGTCCAGTCCTGATTTTTCTCCAGAGACCCACTGAAAGCTCCATCATCCACACGCTCTGGAGAAAACTGTTTATACAGAGCTCATTAGGCTGCAGAAAAGGCCGGTTTCTCTCACTCATCAGCACAGCTCTGACCATTGTCCCAGAGCAGGGTCTGACGGAATTTTGGGAATAAATTCTTCTCTGTGAGGGTGGGGAGGCCCCAGCACAGGGTGCCCAGAGCAGCTGTGGCTGCCCCTGGAACCCTGGCAGTGCCCAAGGCCCGGCTGGATGGGGTTTGGAGCAACCTGGAATAGTGGAAGGTGTCCCTGCCATGGCAGGGGGATGGATCTTTAAGATCCCTTCCAACCCAAACCATTCCAGAATTCTGTGGTTCACTGCCAGCAGCTCCTGAAAGCCATGTGGAAACACAGCCTTCACAGCTTCCAAAAGGCTTGTAAAAAGGGATGTGGGGCAACTCTGGCACAGCCAAGAGGATCCCTGGGAGCTGTCCCGGCCTGGGCTCTGCTCCACTCCCTGCTCCAACACCCGTAATTATCTCCCGTTGCGAAAGCCTGTGTGTGCTCCAGCCACCCGGCTGGGAGCTTTGCAGCCCGTGTGTGGCCATGATAAATCACAGGCAACTGCAGCGAGAGCCCGGGGCTCCACACCCCGAGTGCTGAACGTGTCCGAAAGCAGCGGCACAGGGAGCGAATCCCGCCGGGCACAACCTGGAGCCAGAGCTGGGAATATCCCCGAGGAGCTCCCCGGCTGACTCCTTGGGAAGGTCTGGCTCAGCCTTGTTATCTGGTTTCAGATCTTGCCCAGTGGCAGTGCTCTGTCTGGGAAAGCCAAAATTACATTTCTCTGGCTGTTCTCACACTCTCCGCAGCCTCAGCAAGCAGCGTTCTCAGGGAAGAGGAAAGGGGGAAAAAAGGGGAAAAAAGAAGAGGGGGGGAAAAGAAGGTGAAAATAAAAGGAGGGGAAAAAGAAGGGAGGAAAAAGTACAGCAGGGGGT
>VZRN01005754.1:172258-203258 GCA_013397935.1 Dasyornis broadbenti | reverse complement strand
CCCCGAGCCCACCTCGGTGCCCCCCAACTCCCCTCACGAAGCCCCTCACGCTGCCCTCCCCCGTCCATGGCGCAGGATAACCGGGATGACCGGGAAAACCGGGATAACCGCCCCGCCGGGGCACCGGGGCAGCCTCCGATGGCCGCGATTCCCTCTCAGGACGGGGGCGTGAGGCGGCCCCGCGCTCCTGTCAGGGACCCACCCGTGGATCGCTCAGAGGCGCACGGGACGCTCACACCTCCCGGGTGTGCCCGGCGCATCCCGGGGGCAGTCACACTCAAACCGAGCCCTGTATCCAAACTCTGAGAAAGTTGGAAGTCCCAGGGGTCCGGCGGGAGCTCCGCTGAGAGCTGCCAGGGACGAGAGGCACAAGGCAGAGGGGGTTTGAGCGCCCATCATTCCCACCGGGAGATGGGCACCGGAGAGGCCGCCAACCCCACCTTGTGTGGTGGCTGCCCTTGAGCAGCCCTGTGAGTCAGCACCAGGGGAATATCCCGTTGCATTTTAGGGGGGGAAAAGACCAACAAGGAATTCTCAGGTGTCCCAGAGCTTCCCCACAGAACCTGTCCTCAGCGGGACACTCAGGTGTCCATGTCTTCCATGATCTTACCAACAGGTGAGACATGGCAGCAATGAGACCATCTGGAAAACTCCATATTTTCCTCAAAAATGGGTTTAAAGCCCTAAAGCAGACCCAACAAGCCTCAGAAGTTATCTAATCAGTATCTTTGGCAGTACCACAGTCCCCATCCCTGAAGCCTCTCCATCAGTTGCAGAATGGGGTTTTTCCACAGAATCATGGACTCTCCTGAGCTGGATCCGCAGGAATCGAGCCCCACTCCTAGTCCTGCACAGGACAGCCCCGAAATCCCACCATATGCCTGAGAGGATTGTCCAAACACTTCTTGAGCTCTGTCAGGCTTGGAGCTAAGAACCCTTCCCTGGGGAGCCTGTTCCAGTGTCAAATTTGTCCTATTTCTTTTAAATTTGGGAAACCACTGGGAAGGAACCAGCACATGGAACAAGCAACCCATGGAGCTCCTGGAGATAAATACACCCGCAGTGAGGGTGAGACCCTGATGGTGTGCTTGAAATTCAACTCAACTGCAGGAGACCTAGGAGCCTGGAATACTTCCTGCCTTGTTCCAGTGGTCCACAGGGATCTTGCAAACAAGAGCAGGATGAAGCACTGGTATGATTTTTGCAGGATCCAGATGTTACGCAGGAGAAGATTGATGGAAAATTCCACTATTTGGAGACACTGACTCCTGAAACTAATATCAGTCATTGGTGATAGAGCAGGGAGAAATGAATAACCTTAACAGCTACACCCCTAGAAGCCTTCAAGGTGCAGTCGGACAACTCTCCTTAAAAACTCTCTGATATTCTTTATGAGTTGGACTTGGATGATCCTTGTGGGTCCCTTTCACTTCAGGATAGTCTGTGATTACCCCATTTCACTGCTGCCCTTTGGAAATGCAACCTTTGGATGAGACTTTTCCAGGCTCTATTTAATGCAGCTGGACATCACCAAGAGCCCCTCGACAAGCACAAAGGTTCTATCTTCTCAGACCAGAGTTGCTCCCCACCTGAAAAGCAAAGACAGCTCATGTTACTGCTAAACTGTTCCCTAAAAATGATATTTTATTGGAGTTCTTCCCTCTGCTGCGAGTCACAAGAACAGGAAGGAAACCACAGCGCTCTGAGATCAGAGTTCGTTCAGTTTCGGTGTGACACAGAGCACTTACTCCAGTTGTTGGATGTGTTCAATGGCTTCCAAAATCTACCACCTCAGACTCCCATAGCTAAACAAAGTGATATTCGGAGCAGAAAAGTGAAGAATCTGGGAATTCTGGAGTTCTGAAGCCACCCTGCAACTCAAGCAATAAACCCACAGTGTCACAGTGTTCCGGAGGGAAACACTTGGGCAAAATTTATGCTGAGGTTTGATGACAAATTTCATTAACAGCTGCTCTTTGGGGAAAGTGGAGGTGAGGCCACCTTTCCTCTTCCAGGTGTTTGGAATAGGACAACATCTGGACAACAGACAGGTTGAGGATGGGGAACTGTGTGCTCCAGAGCTGCACAAGAGTGCGAAGCACAAGGGAGCCATCTGCAGAGCTCCCTCTCTCTTGAGAAACTAATTTATTCTGAAGTGGGGCCTTTCCTCACCCCTTTCTCAGAGAGATGAGGGGGAAAAATGGGAAGCTAATTGCTGATTCCAGAACAATATGTCTGTGTGTCTGCCGGGCTCCAGCCTGTCAGGTGGCGGCACAGTCGAGATGCAGAGTTTGGGCTTTTTCTTTCCTCATGAACTGGGAAGAACGAACCACCAAAGCCCTGACACGTGATCTTCCTACCCCCAATTCTCACCTGTTTTTTGGGAAAGGGATAACATCCAGGGTTATAGACTGCCTGAGCACAACAGGGATCTTTGTCCCCAGCTCACACTTTGGGCTGTGGCAGCACCTTGCTGAGGTTGTACCTGTTGGTCAAAGAGGTTGTAAAGCCCCATGGCTGTGGGGCAGCTGGGCCAGGAACCAGCACAGATTAAGGGATTGTCCCTCATTGCACCCCTCACCTCCACTGAGGTACTGGGGTGGGAGAGGCACACACAGCTGAACCAGAGCTAAAGGGAAAGAAGGAAAAGGAGGATTTTAACACAGGGAAAACAGGGAAAAGGATCTTTGCATTTTCTGACTCTTGAGTTTCAGGAATAAAAACTTAATTTGTCCCAGAGGAGAATGGGGGAGAGCCCCAGTATCTCACTGCAGGTTGGACTGGGAGAAGGGTGTTTGCACTGCACACCTCAAAGCACACTCAGAGCTCTCTGGCCTTCAGGAACAACTGTGGTGAGTTTTAAAAAGTCACAGAAAATCCAAGAAGAGAAAAATTGCCCAGCGGTGCTGCAAGGACAGAGAAAAGGAACCTGCAGCTGTGGTGTCTGTGCTGGCAGGAGGCTGGCAACACCTCTTTTTAACCCAGGTGGGGAGGCAGTGCATCCCTGAGAACAGCAGAGCTTCCTGCACAGCCACAAACCGATGGAAAGCTCCCATTCCACCAGCAGCTTGCAAATAGGCATGGGAGCTTAAGCAACAGCCTTAATCCGAGTAAGCTCACACACTAAGAGCAGCAGTGTGGAGGATCCTGCACCGACTGGTTCCTCGGCTGGGCCTCAGGGAAGGACTTGGCTGCAGGGAAGAGCTCGGCACATCTGTGAGGGGGAGGATGGCCAGCCCCAGCTTCCCAAACAGCCTCATGGCCGCAGATGGGGATAAACCCATCCTTGGATCTCTGCAGTTGGGTCTTTATGTGTCCCCTGTCTGGCTGCAGTGACAGGGCTGGGTCAAAAAGTCTAATCCAGCACATCTCAGCTGCATCCCATGGGGATCCTGCCTTTTGCAGGCATCTCCCCCACCAAGAAACATCCCCAAATCAGCTGTGTGATCCCATCCCACCTGATGCCTCCACAGAAGAGGCGCTGGTGCTGCACTGGCTTGCTGGCAAAAAGGTGGGTTCTGGTGGTCCCCTCCTTCCTCCTTTCCTTCCCCTTCCAGGGTTAACCCAGTAACTGCAAAAGGCCAAATGAATCCCTGGTGGAGCTCTATGGACTGACTTGGAATTCTATTACCAAAAAAGCAAATTGGCTGTGAGTGTTCAGGTCTGCAGCAAACCAGCTGCGGTTACACAGGCAGCTTCCTCCGAGACTTCTATTTAAACATCAGCATTTGCTCGTTTTTAGCTGGGTAAAAGATTCCCCTTTTTCCATCGGAAGAAGCCAGGAGGGATTCAGGCTGGAGGAAAGGGTGTTATCAGCACAGAGGTGTCATACAGCATCTCATTACCTACCTGGAAAAATCCAAATTACTGTTTTTGTGTCTCAGGGAATCATCTGCAGCTATTTGGTGCTGTTGCTGCTACTAAGGTTAAATTTATAATTTATTTTAATTTTTTTTTTTTAGTTTTAGAAATGTTCATGCTGTTTATATCCAATATTGTCTACGAAGCGGCAGTGCCAAAGAAGTTCAGCAAACAAAAGGGGATTGCTGTGCTCTATTTCTTATTTCACCTCTCATCTTAACACTTTAAAGTACTTTAATAAGGAATATATAATAGATATAATATCCATAATTTATTGATGGAGGGAAAAAAACAGAGGGACAATAAGAAGAGCTCAGTGGGGACCAGCAGAGTCAGGAAATGAGACTGGATTAAATTAAAGCAGAAAATCACAGGAGTAAGAGTTACGAACATCCCTGCGTGTCGCGATGGACAGAGGTGGATGTGTGTGCTTCGGTATATTGCAAAACCAGGATTACAAGCAAGGACTCTGCTTTATGAGCTGGGTCGTGGCAGAGAGTGACAAACTCGCATGCACAGGACGGATGAATGTCCTGCCTTGCGTTCCCAAGGTAGCCATTCTTTTATGAAGCGTGGTTCACAAAACCAGGGAGGCTGCAGGGATCACAACGCAAAACACATGTCCCAGAAAGTCAGGACGGGAAAGCGAGCAGCAATTATGGGACCATCTGTGCCGTGGGATGGGGCTGTGGCGGAACCAGTGCCAGCCCTTCACCCCATTGTGGGCTGTTGAGCTGGGGCAAACACTTCAGCTGTGGTCAGCTTGGGAAAATCAGTGGGAACAAACCCATGGCTGCTTGTGCAACTCCTCGCACAGAATTAATACAGGAAAAACCTAATAAGAAATCCCAAAGGCATCGCTTAGCCAGTCTGCATTTCCAGAGGAAACAGCTGCATCAGCAGGAAATCTTCATCTCTCTTTCGTGTCCCTCAGGTGGGTGGGAGCTCGTGCCAGCACACAGACATGGGGACAGGGACATTCCTCAGCGGAGGAGATGTGTCTGCTCCTTCACACTCCTGCCAGCACAGGGACACAGGGACATTCCTGTTTTCCTGCATGAAAAGGAAATGTCACTGCTGGATACTGTACCCTTTCCTTGTCCTGAAGCTCCCAAAGATGCCCAGCACCCTGAGGCCCATTTAGAGATGTCTTCAGCACCGAGGGCTGTTCTTCATTCCTTACTTTCAGCCGCTGGAGGCAAGATCAGCACAAGGAGGGACTATCTCTGTGGGTTTTTTGTGGGACATCAGGAAAAGCTCCAAAGTCTTCATTAAGACAATTACAACGTCTCAGTGTTGGGGGGAAAACACACACCCACATCAGTTCACCTCTGCCTCATCCCAGGGGTCGGGGGTGAATTTGGGCTCAACGCTCACAGTCTGAAGCTGCTGCATCTCCATCCCTTGTTGGCCATACATCAGGCACTTGGCAGGAAGGTTTGGAGCTTCCCTGTGCAAATCTCCCTCTTAGGGACATGGGTTTGTGGTGGCCTTGGCAGTGCCGGGGGAACGGTTGGACTCGATGGTCTTAAAGGTCTTTTCTAACCTAAACGATTCCATGATTCTATGATAATCCTATTAGCATTAACATGGGCTGTGTGGCTAAATCCCCACATTCTGCACAGAAATTGAATCCCTGAGGGGTTGGCTTAAAATAACAAATACTCAGAAAGGCAGAGACGGGAGCAAAGGAGGGTTTGTCCAGCAATGGTGTCTCCTATGGGAAGTAAATCAGGCAGCGCTCAGGGATTTGGAGCTGCTGGGGAGAGTCGTCTGGGCTGGGGATGGATCTGGAGGATGTGCAATTAGCTGGGGAAAACACTGTGCCCCAGGTGGGCAGCCCCTCTTCAATTTCCTTTCCCACATCTTTCCTCACTCTTGTTTAATGGCAGTGAGAGAGGAAAGGGAAAGGGAAAAAAGAAGGGACAGCCACCATTTCCTCCAGACTTTGCGACACAGAATGGGGTTTGAGGGACGTGGGCTGCACGGGGCTGAGTCAGGGGATGGATCGTCGAGCAAGTGGTGGCGCTGTGGGGTGAGAACCCTGGTGCGGAGACACCATAGCAGGGGAGGAACAGGCATTCTCAAAAAGCTGGACAACAGGCAGAGCCACCACGGCCAGTGATACTGAGGTCCTGTCCACATGTCCGATGAGACGGTCTTCCCACGGGATGGGGTGAGGGATTACAAGGGTGCAGGACATGGAGGAGCTGCTGCACAGGAGGATGTGGGTCCCATGGCTGTGGAAGGCCATGGTCCTGGGCTCAGCCACAGGCTTATCCCAATGTCCTGGCTTCTGCATCCCTTGCAAAAATAGTAATTAACCCAAATGTCCTCATTAGATACTCACGCGACGACTTGTACTCCATCAGTCAAAGCATTCCTGCAGGGTGAAGATTTCTGCTCTTTTGAGATACAAAGATGCCTGGAGTGAAGGGAACTTTAATTCAGGAGACCCTGGATGACAGTGATCACTTTTGGCCTCACATTTAATGACCAGTTTATTCCTCAGAAGTGCCCATGAAGTGAATTGGTAGCACAGCCTTGCTCCTGTCCCAGTTCAGAAACCCCCAATGGGCTCACACTCAGCCTGGAAACCAACCAAACTTAAACAAAGTGGGTTGTTCATACTGTTTGGACAGAGCCTTGGATCAAAACCCATTTATTCTGCTATTACTATTCATTATTCCCTCCAGTGGTACCCTGGATGTTTGAGCTGGGATCTGCTTAATCCCGTAAAGCCCAGCTTCTCCTCGTGCCAGAACGGGGAACAAAGTCATAATTCTCCATTCGCAGCCTCCCAGGCTGTTGCCATGGGAATGATGCAATGTTCCCAATTCCTGGGGCTGCTCTCCTGCCAGTTCAGGTAGGAGAAGCCACTTTCCCAAGGGAAGAGTGCCCTGGATTGAGTGCTGTGCTTTGGCAATTAGCCAGGGAAGTTATGGATCATTCCATCAAAGGGATGGCTCTGCACTCACAGTGCATCTGATTTCCGAATTGGAAATGAAGCCCTGGGCAAGCCTTGCTCACTGCGGGTACCTGGAAGTGCTGGATCTGTACCTTGGGGTCCTCAGGTACTGACTGTCCCGCTGGGTTTATCCTGTTTACAGCCTTCCCCACTATTGCCCATCCCCATCCAGGTCCTGTCCTGCTGTCCCAGCTCCTCACCCCCAGCTGACACCCCAAAACAGGCTCCCTGCAGCCTTGAGTCTGTGCCTGGCCTTAGGCAGGATCTAGTGGAGACTTCTGAAGTACAAAAATCCCTGAAGGGTGCTGAGGATGCATTTGGGTGTGAGGGGCTGGTGGGGTAAGAACTTCTCAAACTCCACCTGAGAGCAGCAACCCTGATAAATCCTCCTTATTCCATTACTGTGGTCAGAGATTGCCCCAGCACTGCCTTAACTCCAAAAGCAGGGAGAATCAGGGCACTGGTCTGCTCAGAATGCTGGTATGGGTTCCAGCCAGCACACATCCCATAAAAGCACCTTTCTGAGTTCATGGACACTTGGAAACAAGCTCTGTGAGAACCCAGAGCTGTACAAACTTTCAAAGCTAAAATGGAGAACAAGGCAGGTCCTGGTGGGAGCCTTGTCCAAACCTGGGGAGACAAAACTGAGTAAAGTCACCCTCTTTCCCTTTCCCCTCACTTGTTTTTCTCTAGAAACCAAATAAAATTGAAGGCCCAAACCCTTGGAGACAGCTCCTCCCTTCCTCCTATGCTTGAGACTTCAAAGCCTAACCTTAAAATTCCATCAGTGCATGTTTATTCCTATGCTTTGCCATACATTTGGGTCTGAATGGATCATCTCTGTACCAAACCTCATTGTGCTGTTCTCTGGCACAATGGAGTCCTGGACTGCCTGGATTGGTGCCTCCTCACCCAGAACTGAGGGCTGGTGGTGTCCAGGGAAGTCCTTCCTGCTGCGCAGGGATGGGATTTGAAGAGCTGACTGGTCCCTCTCTTTAAAACAACACCCTTGATCCAGGTAGATTGAACACAGGGGACTAAACGGGAGGCTGATGCAGAGAGAAGCCCCTCAGAGCCCTGCCAAGGCTGGAGCTTGGCCGTGCCTTTGGGAGAGAATTTTCCAGCAAGCTGTGCAGCACAGTGGGTCTGTGTCCAGCCCAAACAGCCTTGTTTCCTTCCCAAAATGTCACATAAGGTCTAAAGCCTTCCTATAGTCAGGATAAGTCTCATTTGTGGCTTCTTCTTCATCCACGCACCCAGTTTCCTCAGCGAAGAAGGGAATTCAAGGGGTTTAATGTGATCTCTGTGTGACAAATCCAGGCTGGCTCTTTTATCACCTGGTTATCTGCCAGGTGCTTCAATAGATCTAAACCCCTCCGTACTCCAGAAGCTTCCCAGCCATCAAAGCACAGCTGAGCATTAAATAAGCCCCTTGGTCTTCCTCTTACCACTTGGGAAGAGGAGTAGGACTTGATCTCCTCTGTGGGACAGGATGTCTGATGGCTCAGAAATTGCTGGATCCTGAAGCTCTTCAGCATCATCAGCGTCAGATCCAGAGACACAGAGGTCTCAATTCCTTCTAACTTCCCCAGCCAGCCCCCTGCCCTCCCTCCTGCTCCTCTATTCCTCCAACCCAGCTCCACGCGACGATGGAAACTGGGTTAATAGATGAAAGAGGAATTGCTAAAGCAAATATTTTCTTTCCAAAGCTCTCTTCATTAGCTATAAACACAGGGAACCGCTGCGGATAACCGATGTGTTTTAGAGGGTTGTGGCTCTGTGGTGAAAGCAGGGACTGGGGACACATGGATTTCTGATTTTTTTTCAAAACCAGCATTGCTCCAGCACCTCAACCCTACTTTGTAGCCCATCCCTAGGGCTGGAGAGGGAATTGTGACATGGCTCCAGTGTGGTTCCTTCTTCCCACAAGCATGGCTGGGATGGAGGATGTCATTAAATCCCGATAATGCCAGTTTGGTGAGCAAAGATATCTTCAGGCACCTTTCAGGGGACACAACCCCCTGGCCAGAAAAATTTTGTGGCAGCAACAAAACCTGAGGAGCAATGAGCACAAGATGCTCCCCTCACTTTAACATCCACCCAAGAGCAGTGGGGATGTAAAAACACCCCCAACCTTTGGGAAAAGGGAACAAAAATGTGATTTGAACACCTGAGGGGCATTAAATCCCCAGGAACTCTCCTGGCATCTCTCATCCTGAGTCAGAGCCGGCTCACCAACCCAGCTTTGCTGTGATTACAATCCTTAATTTCTGATTTTGCCACCTGCCCTATGTTTCATGAAATTTTAAAGCTAATGCTCTGCCAAACTCAAATGGCAGCGGAGCAGATGTTTAAGTGCAGGCGAGGATGAATAAATTATGGGGCTCGTGGCTGTACGGTGAAGGGGGGAGAGGGTGGATGGCTCCAAACAGGGAGAAAATTGATTTAAATGACATTGTCCGTTGGAGTCACCTGGGATCAGCTCTTTGGGCACAGGCAGAAGAGATGCAGCAATTAAAGACACTGGTCTGAGGACAGCACTGACTTTCCTCCGTGCAGGCTGAGGTCATCCTCTTCCTTTTGGCTGTTCTGTGGCTTTTCTGCTTCTTTATCCCACCTCAATATCAGGCAGGGAGAGGAAAATGAGGCTGATTTTGGTCTTGGTCCACCTGTTGCAGAAATGAGCCCATCTGGGTTATCCTGGAGCTCTGTGAGGGGAGGGAATACGTTGAGCATTTAAAATGCTTTTTAATTCCACAGAGAAAGGCTTCATAATCATTGATGGTTGGACACCAAATCCAGACCCAGAAGCACCAAACTCCATTTTTAAATCACAAGATGAGTCAAAAATGATGGTGACTCAGGACCCCACAGGATTTTTGCTCTTCCGTGCTACAGACAACCCTAGTGACCTTGGGCAAGTCACTTAACCCCTTAGCATAGCCCAGTCCCTTCCGGTGGGGAAGGTACTCACCTGGCAGGGGTAAATAAATTCCCATGGCAAACGAACAGCTGCATGGAGGTAAGGATTCCCTGGAATCCCAAGAGTTTGCAAATCCATGAGCCCTCTCTCCCTCAGGGATGCTGTGGCTGGTCCTGCCCTGTGCCCTTCCAAGGACCTGAGCTTTGGGGGCTCAGTGCCACCCCTGCCCTCACAAACCACAGCCCAGAGGTGGGACCTGCCTGATCTTGCAGCATTTTTTTGCATTTCACCAAAACCAGCTTTTTTGCAACTCAATCCAGCCCTGCTGGAGTGTGTTGGCTTTTCAATCATCTGCCTGTCTGTGGCTCCTGATGGCTTCCTGACATAAGCTCCATGCCAGAACACAGCCTCCCTCCAGTGCACCCTGGCTTGGGAGCGCAGGCAAATCAAGCAAAAAGCAGGGGGCAAAGGATTCCTGCCCCTGAGGATCACTCTGACAGCGTTCACCTCCAGCCCGACCCAGGACTAGAGGCAGAGGAAGGGGGACCTAAGGCGCTGCCAGCAGCAGTTTTGGGGCACTCAGGGGTGGCTGAGGTTCTGGTTCTGTCAAAGGACACCAGGCAAAAAGGGCTCAATCCTGCCTATGGCTCTCAGGAGATGCTGCCACGGAGAAAACAGAGATGAAAGATGTTTTCTGAGAACAAAAGCAGCCTGTGGAAGCTGCAGGAAGACTTCCAGTTTTCCAGGACATGCTGAGTAAGTGCACAGGAGGGTGGATGCTCCTGCGTGCTGTGACGCAGCCGCCTCTTTGGGGGAGAAACCAGATTGGATACTGGCTATTCCCGTGGGCACAGTGATCCCTGCGAAGGGAGTGATGTCCTGTCTCAGTAGGGATGTGAGAGCCAGGGCTGCCCCCAGAGGAGGAGATGGTCCCCATAACGATCCAGGAAAGACCTTACCAGCCTTGAGTTCTGCACACCCTCACGGTCCCATGAGGAAGCTCTGTGGAGCTGTGTTGGAAACGCTGGCTCTTGGGAACACCAGCCCCGGGCGCGTGCATTCAGCGCTGACACAACTCCTTGGGGAAGTGGGGCCTGGGGAGCTGCATGGAGGCTCCCTGTGCTGGAAGCTTCAGCTATGCCCATGCAATAGAAATCATCCCTGGGGATTTCCTGAGTGTGTCTGGTCGGCAGGGATGGGCCAGGCCACCCACTCTGCGCAGCTCCCTCTCCTCATGCCAGCAGGAGCACCTGGGCACTAAATCACAGTAGGGACCCCGCTGGGCTTCAAAAATATCCATTTGCTTTTCTCCTCTGTGTGTTGGACTGACCAGGCAGCTACCACTCTTTGCCTTCCTTCAGACCAATGCTGGGCTTGTTCTCCCTCCGGAGAAGCTCCAAGCTCTGCAACAAGGCACAGAGAGGACACAGGCTGTTTCCTAATGCCCCTGGCACAGGTTGGCTCACATCGACCCAGTACAGCCCCCTTTGCCCTGCAGACACCTGGGCACGTGGATTATTTCCATCCTGCCAACAGCTGCAGGAAAACATGCTCACTCCAGCCTCTCTTATGGGAGGCAGCTGCAGCAGAGGGCTGGAAAATCCCCCTCCGGGCAGTCCCAGCTCTGCCACCAGACAGCCCAAATGCAGGAGGGGGCTGTGCTTGTGCCAAGCCCCTCAGCCCACTGAGACACCCTCCAGAAACTCCCTGTTCTCTCTCTGCCCTGCCCCATGTGGGCAGTGCTGGGGACAGAAGTGCTGCTCCATGGATGTGCTGAAGCAGGGTGATTCAGTGCTTGTTGTACAGCCCAGAGAGATCAAGGTGCTTCAACACCTCTGGGTGACAACGCTGAGTGATCCAAGCGCCACTCTGATCCTCCTGCTGCAGGGCACAACAACCTGACTGTCATTGTCCCTGCCAGAGCGGGGGCTGTGAGCAGAAACAGCAGGATCAGAGAATCCCAGAATTATTTAAGTTGGAAAAGATGTCCAAGATCATCCAGTCCAACTGGTAACCAATCCCCTCCTTGTCAACCAGACCAGAGCACTGAGTGCCAGGTCCAGTTGTTCCTTGAACACCTACAGGGATGGTGACTCCACCACTTCCATGGGCAGCCCATTACAATGCTGGACAACTCTTTCCATGAAGAAATTCTTCCTGAAAAGTACCTTTCCCCCTTGCTGGGGGACAGCAGTGGCCAAGGGCAGGGTGTCCTGCAGCAGTGCTACTTCAGTTTCGGGTTTGGTGGGGGCGTCATCCCCTGCCCATTGTGGCAGCTCAGGGCTGTAGCGAGCAGGGCGGTTTGGGCAGACATCATGCTCTTCAGAGGTTTGAGATCGTTCCCCTTCTCCTGGATGCCTTTGGAATGACAGATCCTCAGGCAGACCTCCACCTCCAGGTCTGCCCGAAGCTCCACGTGCCAAGGGGGAGCAGGCTGCCGTCCTCCCACCACCGGCTCCCTCCTCCCACTGGCACTGGGCCGCCTGCCATTCCCTTTAGCGAGCGCACTGCTCTAGCCTTTTTTCCCCCATTCAGGCTGACAACTGGGCCTCAGCATCAGCTGCTTGTTGCTCAGCATCAGCTTTTCAGCAAACAGCAGGTGCAAGCGGGGCAACCCTGGGCTGCGCTACAGTAATCCTGCAGCCCCCCCGGGCCTCCCTCGCACAATATTGTCCCCTTGGCTCAAGAATGTTTTTGTCTCCCCTTCACAGTTGTGAATTCTCGTATAGATTGAAAAGAAATCTCTTTCTAATCTTCCTGCGGGGCCGTGGCTGGGAGGAGCGGATGCGTTGCTGCGAGGGGAGCGTGGCCGGCACAGCTGTGCGGGAGGAGCGGGCAGCTGCCGGGCTGGCCGCAGGGACAGAGCGGCCAGGATGCAGGGATTGCATCCTCTCTGCCTGCAGCCGTGACAGTGGATACGTGTGGCTCCGTGGGCTCTCACTCCACCCTGGGAAAGAAACCGACTCATCGCCCACGTGTGGGAGCACGGAGGTGACACAGCAGCAGGTCCCTGCTCCGGCAGCGGTGCCGAACTGCAGCGAGTGCTGCCTGGAGCCCCGGGGAGGCTGAGGCAAGCGCGAATCTAAACACACAGGTTTTGAATAACACAGCGTGCTGGGCTGCAGGAGGGAGGCTCGTTAGCAGCGATGGAGCATCACCGCAGGGCTTGGCTTCAGCACATCTCTGTACAGTGAAATCAGGACGCGATGACACTTTCGTTATGTGTCACCCTGTACTGAAATTGCTCAAAGCCCAGCATGGGAGGGAAACATCATCCTTCCCACGGGTTACCAAAGCTTCCCTTCCCCTCATGGACCAAGTCCACAGGCAAGAAACCACATCCTCTGTCCCACATACACACGAACACACACTCCCCACTGCCCTGAAAGCAGGGTGAGGGTTCCTGCCCTCCCCTGGGACAGGCAGTGGGACAGAGCAGGGGACAGAGGGGCTCTCCAGGGAGCTGCTGAGAGAGTCGTCCCACAGCAATGCAGTAGGCTGGGAATCCCATCTGGCAGCCCCAGCGGGACTCAGGACATCTTTTTTGGGAGGTAAACCACCACACTCAGGTCCCTGTGGAGGGTCGGAGAGAGCCATTGCCTTGCCTAAGGTGCCGTGCAAACACGAGTTCCTCTCCCACATCCTGCACCTTTCAGTGTGGTTTGACCTCACTTGACAAGGCAAGATTTGCTTTAACCACAGGCCAGCCCCATGACTGGGCTGTGGCTCCCTGGGCAGATGTGCTGTAAGCCCAGCAGGCCCTGCAGACCCTCCACAGCAGTTTTACCTTACAAACAGATTTTAACACCGTATCCCTGGTGTGTTCATAAAGCAAACAGCTCCCTCGTGCTGTTGGCAGCCCCGCAGACATAGCCTCTCTTTAAACTGAAGCTGTGTCCAAAACTGGAAGGAGCCGCAGTCCCTTCTGCCCTGAGAAGCATGAGGCAGAACACCAGGGATATCTGAGCCCATCTTCCCCACCACGTCTTCCACTTTGAGTTTCTCCATCAAACACTGGCAGTGCCCCAGCTCAGTGTGAGTCCATCTTTTCTACCACAAGCTGATCATTGAGTCCAGCCTGTGCCTGATGCCCACCTTGCCACCCAGCCCAGAGCACTAAGTGCCATGTTCAGTTGTTCCTTGGACACTTCCAGGGATGGTGACTCCACCACTGGGCAGCCCTTTTCAATGCCTGACCACCTTCCTGTAAAGAAATTCTTCTTTATATCCAACCTGAACCTCCCTGGTGCAGCTTGAGGCTACGCCCTCTCTTCCCGTCACTAACTGAACCTCATTCCAAATCCCACACTGCTGAAATAAACCCTCTGTTACCTTGCACAGGGTTTGCATGGCCAGGTTTTGGTAGCCAGGGGACTACAGAGGTGACTTCTGTGAGAAGCTGCCAGGAGCTTCCCCCATATCCAGCAGAGCCCATTCCAGGCAGCTCCAAGATGGACGTGCTGTTGGCCAAGGCTGAGCCAATCAGGAATGGTGGTGACACCTCTGGGATAACATATTTAAGAAGAAAAAAAGTTAATATGCAGATAGAATTGGGTCCAGAAAAGAGCGGGGTGTGAATATTTGAGAGGAACAGCCCTGCAGACATCAAGGTCAGTGGAGAAGGAGGTCCAGGTGCTCCAGGTGCGAGCTGCGATTCCCCTACAGCCCATGGTACAGAGCATGATGGAGCAGGTTGTCCCCTGCAGCCCAGGAGGGCCATGGGTGTGCAGAGATCCACTGGCAGCCCGTGGAGGAACCCCCACTGGAGCAGGGGGATGCCTGAGAGGAGGCTGTGAACCTGCAGAGATCTGTGCCTGTGCAGGGACCTGCAGACCCATGGAGAGAGGAGCCCACACTGGAGCCAGTTTCCTGGTAGGACTCGTGAACCCGTGGGGATCCACCTTGGAGCAGGCTGTGTGTGAAGGACTGACCCTGTGGAAAGGTGACCCATGATGAAGCAGCTCATGGAGAGCTGCTGCCCATGGACTCACATTGGAGAAGTTCATGGAGAGCTGTCTCCTGTGGGAGGGATCCCACGCTGGAGCATGCGAAGGACTCCAACTCCTCTCCTTGACAGAAACAACTTGCAATGAACTGACTGTAACCACCACTCCTGTCTCCCTGCATTGCTGTGGAGGCAGGAGATGGAGTTAGGAAGAAGAGAAGGGCAGGGGGAACGCGTTTTTAAGGGTTTTTTTACTTTCCATTATCCTGCTCTGACTTTGTTAGTAATAAATTCAATTAACATCTCTAATTCAAGTCAATTTTGCCCATGACAGTTTTGGGGGAGGTTTGGGGGAGGGATCTCTCCCCATCCATATCTCAATCCATGAATCTTTGTTATATTTTCCCTCCATGTCCAGGTGTGGAGGGCAGTGACAGAGAGGCTTTGGTGTGTGCCTGGCATCCAGCCAGGGTCAACCCAGTGCATATCTTCATGAATAATTCCCTCCACTCTCCATGCCTTCTCTGCTCAGTGGCCAGCCAGCTGCAAACAGGGCAAGAATCTTGAAAAACAGGGAAGATGCAGCACATCCAGCCCTGCCACAAGCCAAAGGCTGTCAGGCCAGGACAATTTCCACCACAACTCCACAGCAGACACCATTCAGACCATATCCAGAGGCACGGCCCCCTGTGTTTTCCCTGTTAGCTCTGCTGCTCTCCAGAGGAGGCCCAGGGCACAGCCTGCATGAATCTCCAAATGTATTTCTTTTAAATGAGAATTATGGGGAAACGTGCGGTTGGGAAGAGGGAGGGATAGGCAGGGAAAGCAACACCGTAGCTGTTGCTGCTGCCAGCCTGGATACGCTTTGGTGGGTACCAGAGCCTGCGCCTCCCCTCTGCTGGGACCCTCCAGGAGCACAGGCCACAGCAAAAGCTTGTTTTATCAGTATAGTACAAAGATCAACCCCCTTTCCCCACAAAAAGCTCTCCCATCCCTTTCCCAAGGCAGCTGCTGTGGAAGGAGTGAGATTTGAATAACACAACCCTGCTGAGGATTTATGAATCTCTTCCTGTCCCTGTCCCCAGATTTGTTAGATACTGATTCATTTTACCTTCAACTCCAAGGTGCTCATCAGCCTGGAAAGTGAAGGCATTATTTATTATGTGTATTAAAACCAGGCCTCTCTAGTGCTGAAGGACAGGTTTAAAAATCTCTGGGTTCCTTCCATCTTAGAAAAACTATTTTTAACAATCAGAATCTCACACCATCCTGTCATGGCTCTGACACTCCCTAGAAAAGTTCCTCTGGCAGGAATGGATCTTAACAGTGATCCAGGAATCACTTTGTGATAAAACATGAATGTCTGGTCACATAACTAAATACTTACATCTGTGTACAGCAATGCACTGAGTATTTCCCATATGAAGCACACCTCAAAGTTCACTTCCACAACATTTTCAGATGGAGCTCAACGAGATATTCCTGACAGGGCACCTCTGTCCACCCTCTATCCAGAGATTTAGGCTGAAAATTGAACCCTGGGACACCTCCTGAGTAACAGCCACCCACTGAGGCTGAATAAATATGAAGTTTTGGAAGCAGGTGCTACCACCAGGAGTTTAGAAGCCCTTTCTGGCTCTTTGTGACTTTGATAAACTCTTGGTAACCTACCTGGCAATTCAGGAAAGTGTACTGTCTTCAGCCTGTGGCATTTTAAAATTCTTTGTTAGTCTACTATCACCTGGTATAGACCGGTGTCAACTACAACCAAAAAAATACACACAGCTGAAGGTGAGTTTTGTTAAAACTGCTGAGAGCTGCCTACATGGCAACTGTTTAATTAACTGTTCAATCATATTTCCAGCAGCCCTTTTTGATTTGTGATTCACACTTAAAGGCTGGCAGGATGCTGTGTGATTTCCTTTAAAAAGCTGGATAAGCCCCAATTTGCTGGATACGAGATGCACTGAGATCACTCACAAACACATTGCTCAGCAGCCTGGAGGTGGAGTATGACGACAGGCTTGGCCAAAATAACGAGCTTCAGAGGGAACCAAACCCCAAAGAAGTTAGCTCTTTCTGCCTGCTTCATCCATGGATGCCACAACACAGCTCTGGTGTGTTAACTGTCCCCAGAACGATGGACGGTGGCAGCTCTGGGGGAATGGCCTGGCAGGAGCAGTCAGTCAGCACAGCACAGACTCGGGCCTGCACCCAAATACCTCCAGAAGCAGCCAGAACAGGAAAGGAATTCTGCAAATAGGAAAGGAATTCTGCAAAAAAACACACACGATTTTAAGGAAGTTTTAGGAATCAGCACCTCAAACACTGCTTGTGCACAGATGATTTTGAGCATTCATGATAGTGACCGCACAATGTGGTTGGTGTCAAGTTCCCAAAATTGAAGGTATTAATCCCATTGGAAGGTTGCAGAGAAGGTTTCACCTTCCAATGGCAATACGCAAAATTTGAACTGTCTAATGGCACTCAGGGCTTTTTGGAAAGAACAAAGTTGTTCCCTCATTGTCCATTTGGTGGTTTTGGGTTGACATTCTGTGTGCAGCAGTAGCTGCACACCCCTTGCCAGCCTGCCTGGTGGGGGATGAACCTCCGCCCTGCAACACTGAGAATCAACAGCTCAGGAACAGCATGAATCAGGATGATCACAAAAGAGAAAAAACACTTGTCCTTCCATGTACCCTCTGATTCATTTTGTCCAAGCCCAATCCAGCAGCATCTGTTCCCAGAGCAGGCGGAGGGGAGTCCACAAGAGATGACGCTGGAATGGCAGGCAGGAAGAAGCCGAGTTGTGCGCTCCAGCCTTGTGGTGAAGGCCTCGTGGTGGTCACGGTGCTGCCGCTCCACTGGTGGCACTACTTGAAGGTGGCGTTGAAGGCCCTGCCGATGACGAGCCTGCGCACCTCGCTGGTGCCCGCCCCGATCTCGTAGAGCTTGGCGTCGCGCAGGAAGCGCCCCATGGGGTAGTCATTGATGTAACCGTTCCCACCTGCGACCCAAAACATGCCAAAAGTCACTCACGTCCCCGATTCCAGGGCTGAGGCTGGGACAGCAGAGAGAAATGCTCTTGCACTGTGCTTGGCTCTGTCCAGCCCTCAGTGACTCACCCAGGCACTGGATCCCATCCAGGGCCACCTGCGTCGCACACTCTGCTGAGTACAGGATCACCCCGGCGCAGTCCTGCGGGACAGCCACAGTGGGACACTCAGGAAAGGTGTCACCTGCCCATCTCCAGTCCCTGTGCTGCCCTCACCCTGCCATCCCTCTACAGACACCTGCTAACAACCCTGAACTACCTGATCACAAAGCACAGGGACAGGGAGCTCCAGCAGTGCCCCTGGCACTACAGAACACCCATGGCGGGTCTGTAAAGGCCACATGAAGACAGAAGAAGGAAAAAGAATAAATGGAGTGCACCAGAGAAGTTGGTCTCTCACAAATGCCCATCAATCCCCCAGGAGATCAACGTGATTTGATTTGGGATGCAGAGCTCTATGCTCCTACTGTGAAACTCTCAACATCCTCCTCTAACAGAGGTGTGGTGACAGGTGGAGGTGACAACACTTCTAACAACTGCTACAGCCCTTACAACAGCCAGAACATCTGTCTGGGCTTCCAATAAACACCTACTGAAGCTGCTAAATCTCTTGCCTTGTAGAAGGAGGCTTGCTTTTAACTTGTGAGTGAAAAAAGGTACTGTGGGTGGGAAAAAAAGGCCCTTTGGGCTTCAAGAACTCATTGTACAGAGGCTCCCCCCAGCTCAGGCTCTGGGACTGGAGGAATTGCCCCAGGACACCAAGCCCAGGTAGGAGTTGAGCTCACCTTGGCGTTGAAGTGGCCCTGGTCACAGGCTTTGGCCACGTTGTAGACGTACTGCCGGCATGCCATGAGCCGCGTGTACATGTCCGCCATCTTGCCCTGCATGAGCTGCACGGCCCGAAGACAAGGGACATTAATGAACAGGGGTGAGGAGAACCGCTCAATCCCCAAAATACCTCCGAGAAACGAGACACAGGAGCAGACATGGACCCAGCAGACATGAGGGAGCTGGAGGTTCTGTCAACTGACAGAGCCCCAGGTATCAGCCACAGTCCCTCACCCACCAACAGCAACCTCAGGGGGGCAGGCTCAGAGATCTTTCCACCTTCTCACCACATCACAGAATCCTAGGATTCGCTGAGCTGGAAGGGGCCTTAAAGTCCATCCAGTTCCATCTCCTTGCCCTGAGCAGGAACCCTCCACTAGCCCAGGTTGCTCATTATCACATCACGCAGTCCCAGCATAAATACCAGGTGACCTTCTCCATGCAAAGCCCCCACCATGACAAAGCTCTCAGTCTTCTCAGTTTTAAAGAGAAAAGAGGACAAAAAAATCCCAGTTCCTTTTCTGCCTCACCTGGAAGTGGCCAATTTTCTGTCCAAATGCTTCTCTGACATGCAAGTATGGAATTGCATGGTCAAGAACAGCTTGCATGAGCCTAAGAAGAGCAGAGAGAAAAGGGAAACAGCAGAACTATTAATTAATAATGATTTAACTTTGGAAGTGTAACCCAAGTCAAAAAGGTTCTCATTGCTAAAGTGATATCCTGCTGTCATCCTACAGCTCCACTCAATCAAGGATAAGAATAAAATCCAAAGGGCCCATATTTCTCCCTAGTGCTCATTTGGGACATCCTGTGCGGAGGTCTGACCTTTTAATTCAGGGGACTGAGACTTGAAGAGCTTTCTCACAACCACAGCCAGGGCAGTTTGTGCTGCCTCACATCTCCAGAGCCTCCCAGCTCAAGGAATACCAGCCAATACCATTAAAAAAAAAAAAAAAAGCACAGGCAAGAACAAGGAGGGGGAAAAGTCTTCCTCCGGCTTTGTGGAAGTTGGTCTTTCCACATGAGAATTAGCCCAGAGACCACTTGGGAGGACAAAAGGACTATGGGGTGCCAATAATTACTGGGGAGCTTAAGGATTGAATAAATGAAGAACAAACCAGTTTGTGACTCTCTGGATGGTGTGCTAGATTCTAAGGAGCTGGTAACACAAATGAGCTGGTTATTCCCTGAGTAACACACGACATAGGGATACACAAGCCAGCAACTGGGGACTGAGGCAGATTTGTTGTCTCTGGGAATGTTTATATCAGGACTGATAACTTCCAAAGCCTGCTCTGGAGGGTCTGTGGACACTGGAAGGCAGACCTGCAAACATTCTTTCTGGCACTGCTTCTCCCATCCCCTGCCCCTCACAAGGGGCTCCACAGAGGTGCTTCCAAACTGAAAAACCACTGCATGAGGAGCTGAGAGCTCAAGGATGAGGCGGAGCACATGCCAGTGAGCAGTGGCTGCTGAGAGGGCCTTGAGCACCTCCAGGAGAGTCCAGCCAAGCAGCTGTGCTGGTGCTGCAGTTCTGTGCTGGTTTTGGCTGGCACAATCCCAGCAGCCATGGGGTCTCCTTACACCTTGCTTCCTTCCCATGTCTGACCCAGTCTCTCCTCTTCTGCTGCCCCAGTAAGCCAGTTCTCCATCCAGGACACATCCTGCCAAGCACTGAAGCCCCCAAGGGATCCACACCAGGCCTGGCGATCACCGAGGACCCTTCAGGCCTTACAACCTACAAAAGATGACAAACCCTTACCCCAGGGGGCCCCCGGACAGCACGAGCCTCTCCAGGTCCAATCCACTCATCAGAACGTAGACTCCTTTGCTCAGTGTCCCCAGGACATTTTCAGCTGAAAGCAGCAAAGGAAAAGTGATTTATTTATGTGCAAAACTCAGACAAGCTGCTCTCTGAGGGCCTGTGTTCACTGGGGGGAGGAGCAACCTGGGCTGGTGGAGAGGTGTCCCCGCCCATGGCAAGGGGTAGCACTGGATGAGCTTTACGGTTCCTTCCAGCCCAAACCATCCTGGGATTTTCTGAAAAATGACTGAATAGCCTGAACAATTTCCTGGAAAAATCTGTTTCAGCTTCCAAAGCCAAAGATCAGAAGGTGCATTAATGGCCAGAGTTCCAAGTACGTTAACTTCCAACACTGCAGCGATGTGTTTCTCCACGTTATCATCCTCTTTCCATGAGAACATGCTGCTCCCTGTGGATGATTTCTGGGACATGATCAGAGGACTGGGGCACTGGCCTCTATGATTTCAGGGTGGAGGGATCCAATACAGTTAAAAGTGACAGACTTCAGCTGAAACTCGTCCACTTTAGCTTTTGAAGGTGCATGGGGAGCAGGAGCTCTGTAAATGTGCAATCAGGATCTTTATGATTCTGGATAAGACATCTTCTCCATTTGCTGTAGAAAGGCTGGAATTTTTCTATCAACAAAAATTGCCACTGGAATAACAAATATCGCTATTACAGAGGCCTCTGCTGTACTAACCAACAGGGGAAAGGATGTCTATTTTCAGGACCTGGCCCCAAAAGAACTCAGAAATATTACAAAAGCCTATTGGATAGTCTCCAGTGAAAAAACCTTCCAGGCAAAGCAGCTCACCTCCATAAAGATGGGAGCTCTAAGGGAAACAAGTTTCTTGGGAAGCCTCAGCAAGGCTTTGGAGAAGCAGTGGTTAAGAACCAGGTCCATGAGGGTGAAAGAGCAGTGACCTGACAAGGGATGTGCTCCCTCCCTGCAGTCCTCCAGCAGATTGCACTTTTCCAGTTCCACCAGCTCCCTCAGAGGCTGCCAGAGAGCAGATAAGCATCTGCAAAGCCCTGCAGGTCATGGGCTGAACATGTGTGCAATTAGTGATCCAATTTATCTGATCAAGAAGGCAGGAAAACACCATGATTTGAACCCAACTCACCCGGGATCTTGCAGTCTTCAAAGATCAATTCACAGGTATTAGACCCTCTCATTCCCAGCTTATCCAGCTTCTGGGCTGTCCTGAAACCTGGCATTCCCTGTAAAGTCAAGGCAGTAAAAACACATTTCATGTCTCAGTTCCACCAGACCAAGGAAAATCACGAGAGATCTGTGAAATTCCCCTGACCACAGGAACATGCGTAGGGTGCCAGGAGGGAGATAAAGTGGCCTAGGAACAAGATCAGGTCTAAGTGCAAGTGCAGAGAAAGCAAATGGACAGAGAAACACACACATATGCACATAAACAGCAAATAAATAAATTATTTGAACAGCTGCCAACACAGGCTGTCCAACAGCAAGGGTTGGAAGCTCTGCCAGTAACTGAACTATTCTAATAATGAAGTTATGCCCATCAGGTTTGCTGACCTCAGATTTTATTTTATTAAAGGTTCCTTTTCCACCTCAGAGGCAGAAAGCAGTTTGTCTTTGAGGAAGAGGCTGACAGTTATGGAAGGAAAACCAGCTGACTTCCAAATGAGGCAGTTCGGGTGAAGGATTCTGCTTCAGAGCCCTGTGGGAATGACTAAACCTACCTTCTCCACGATGAAAGCAGTTATGCCTCGGGAGGCCGGGACAGCATTCATGTCAGTTTTAGCGTAGACAATGAGAACATCTGCATCCGGCCCGTTGGTGATCCAGAATTTGTTCCCATTCAAAACAAAGTAGTCTCCTGGAAGCCAAGAGATGAAATCTGTTAGCTCACAACAGCAACACTGGTATCCCCACTCTATTTATTCCCTAACAGGTTTCCCAGAATCACTTAGGTTGTAAAAGACCTCCAAGATCAGACTCCAACCTTTGGCCCACCCCCACCCTGTGAACCAGTCCAGAGCACTGAGTGCCATGTCCAGTTGTTCCTCAAACACCTCCAGGCATGGGGATTCCAGCACCTCCCTGGGCAGCACAGGACAGGCTTTACCTTTCTTGTCTGCTTTCAGCTTCATGGACACAACATCAGAGCCAGCATTGGGCTCGCTCATGGCTAAGGCTCCAACGTGCTCCCCGCTGATCAGCTGGAAGAACAGACAAATACTGGTAAAAGATGAAGACCAGCAGCATTGCTCGTGCTCCCTCTTTAGCCCCCATGCCTGTTTTCCTGCACTGAACCTCCACAGTCGCTGTTCTCTGCAAGAACTCAAATGAGAGCTGCTGTTCCCGGCACAGCCTGAGCAAGGAGCTCCTTTGTGCTGTGCCGAGGGAACAGAACCAAATCCCACTGGGATGAGAAGGGTGACTCAGCTCTGTCTGAGCTAGACAAGCACAGCCCTGCTTGCACAACACATGAGGAAGGTGCCAAGGAACCATGCAGGCAGCCATATGCCTGTCCCCAGCTCCTGCCTGGGCTTTCTGCTGCCCTTTTACACAAACAGGAGCTGGTGAACACAACAGGCTAGCACGGGGGTGAAAAGGGACGGGAAAGTTCTCTGCAATGTTCTCATAGCCCAGACCCCCACACTCACCCCACAACAGCAGATGGACCCTCCTCCTGTGCCTGCTCACACCAGGCTCTGGCAGAGCTGTTGCTTCCTTTTCACTGTTATTTCATCCTGCCCTTTTCTCCCTGCCTTTATTTTTCCTCCCTGTGTACTTTCATCCATCTTCTCCTTTTGATCTCTACTTTTTTAAAAAAGCAGACTCAATGCTTAAGGTATGTCCAACCAATTCAATCCATCAGTGCATTGCTACAGAACTCTTCATGAAGAGCTCAAATCTAGTTAAGCACCTTTAAGTGCTCTGTCAGGAACCAAAACAAGTCAGAGCTGAAGTGACTTCACATCTCATTGAAAGGCAGAGAACAAAGCATGAAAATACACCTGAAGCAGGAGGACAGTTCGGGGTTACACATTTGCAGCCTGCACAGTGCTTTGAGGAAGTGACACTGTACTTTGCACGTTGTTTAAATCAAGTACCTTGTGCTGATAATTTCACTGATAATCTCAGTAGTTGGGATTCAATGTGCTCATTGTCTTTCCATGCATTTAAAAACTGAAATCTATTTAATGCATTTCTGAGTTACCACATCAATGCCCCAAATGATGGTGAAGTTTCACATACAGTTAATTAACAGGCAAACCAAGCATTTGGGCAGTGAGAAATGGAGAATATAAAATAGAAAGCAGTGACTTCCACTCAGAGATCTCAAAATGATTTGGGAATTTGAAAGAATATCCTCCAGTGTCACCTCAAAGACTCCTTTAGTAGCACAGCTCCAGAGAGCTGGGCTGTGCTGCCTGCAGACAAGGATGTGGGCATGGGATGAGGTCAATATGGATTAATAGGACAAAAACTGACAAACTAGAGAAGGGCAAGTTTGGCAAGTTCAGTATTTCCTAACACTTGGTGACTGAAATCTGCTGGTACTTAAAATGTTACACAGTGTGAAAGACATTCATCCTTGCAGGCAGAACCCAAATGCTTTCCAGCACTGCCCCTCCTGCAGCCACGTACCTTGGGCAAGTACTTGTGCTTCTGGGCCTCGCTGCCGTTGCGCACGAGCTGGTTGATGCACAGGTTGGAGTGGGCTCCATAACTGAGCCCCACAGATGCCGATGCACGGGAGATCTCCTCCATCACCAGCACATGGTCCAGGTATCCCAGGGCAGATCCACCGTATTCCGCTGGGAGGAGAGGAAAAAGCTCATGTCACCCACCATGTGCACAAGATCCCAGGGCTGGGCTCAGTCTCCAATGGGATCCAAGACACTTAGAGTGCTTCTGGTTTTGACTGTTGCCATCCTTGAGCTGGGCACTTCTGGCTTTCCCCATCCTCTCTGAATTTCAGTTTTCTTGTCTAATGTCACAGGGATATTTTGCCTTCAGCATAATCCATAATTTACGTGCATAACATAGTTTATATGTAGAAAATGCACAAGGACATATCTCGAACATGCTACTGACATTGCACAATAATGAGTCCTTCTTATCGTATTATCACAAAGATTAAATCACCAAGTTGCAACCTCCTTAAGATGAGAACAAAGAAATGCAGGCAAGGTTTGTAAAATCCTTGTATGTTTGCCCCTAAACAAGTGAGGAATCCTCAGACTGCTCAAAAATGGGGCACTAGGGACTTTCCTAAGCCTGCAAAAGTGCAGGACGCCAGAATTTTGATGAGTGGCCAATTCAGAAGGAGAATGATCCATAAACGTAATTTACCAGTGACAAGAATGTAGATTTCAAGAGAGGATGAAGGGAGACAGAGCAGCACTGGAGCCCAGTTAGGCACATGGAGTTGAACCCAAAACTAATGGTAAAGGTTAAAGTCAGACAGTAGAACAGGGTGAGAGCAGGCAGGTAAAAAGAGAAGGCTGAGAAATGTGTAACAGCCTTGGGGAGCCAACAGCTTACATAAATATATACACACGTACCTACTAACACTTTTCTATACACACAAATACAGCGCTTCCCAACCTAAAAGCTTTGCTCTCCGGGTAGGAAGCAAGTGGTTGTAGTGCTAAGAAAAGCACAACAGGCCATGAACAATGAGAAGCAGCCGGGGAGATAAGCTGGGAGCACTTACTCGTCATCAGTGTGGGGGCTGCAAGCAAGAGCAACAAGGGTAAGAGCAAATCTCTGCGTGTGCTCAGAGCCACCAAAGGGCAGAGCTCCAAGGGGCTGCTGTCCCAAATTCCTCAAATTGACACCACTGCCACTGGCATCACACGCAGCCTTTCCTCCCATGTCCCTCATTTCGACTCCTGCCTTTATCTGCAGGGCCCTTTATCCTCAGCAATCTCCTCTCTCAACCATGAACCCCAGTTTAGGAGTTTGCTGTCAATATCCCAAAAGATGGGCTTAATGATTTCTCATGTATGCCAAAACAAGAGAGGTTTTTATTAATTCCCATAAAATGGCTGGGTTTGGTGCTTTTGCCTCAAGAAAGGCAAGGTAACTGTGAGCAGCACAAATCCAGGATTGCTTTGCACTGCAAGAGGAACAAAAAAATTATCCTGCCAGACACCTCCTCATACAACACAAACTATGGTGTGATTTCGAATGCTGCCCTTGCAAAGCTATCCTTTGGAAATGACATGCCTGTATTATCATTCCATGGAAACTGTGTATTTACATTTCTTCACTTTGCACTTTATGAAGCAAATGGAAAATTACAAACACCACAGTTCTCTTAGTTGTAGGAAGAAAACAAACAGCACTGTTACTCAAAAAGTTCCCTTAACAGACTTGATGCACCAGTGCCCAAACATGCCGTTTAATTGTGTACTCCCTCCTAAGATTACACACAATCTTCACATCATAGTCTCTACCTCCCCCAACAAAACCAACATCAATAAAGAAACACGCAACTATACAATCCAAAATAAGGTGAAAAATCCTGGGCGTAGGAGGGTTTGAGAGGTAAACCTTTGAGGAAATCAAGAAGGACAGGACTCGTGAGGGGATGGCTTATTTATAGTGTGGGAAACCGCTGTAAGCCTCAGGCACAACATCAAAGAAAGAAGGTAAGAGTGAGGAAAAACAGGAGCAGCAATAAATGGGGAAGAGGAGAGAGAAAGAAAGCAGAAATGCAGGGTCTTTCAGCACTGAAAGCGAGGCAGAGGCATTATTCTGACGCATTGCTATTCAGCTGGATTCTGCAGAGCCTTTGCACAGCCACATCTAGAAAACAGACTTTTCCACGGGGAAAGAAAGGCCCCAGCAGCCGCTTTTCTCCACTAAGGGCTTCTCCTCATTACCCTGCCTCGGTTCATTCGGCATGGCCACGCTCATCTGTAACACTCCTCACAACACTTCTCACTAACCTGCACAAGGCTGAATAAGGTTTCCCCTGATTTTTTTCTGACTGGTTGGCTGTGGTCAGCTCTCCATTAGTTATCACAACTTTTCAGGGCATTATTTTAGACCCTTTAACATTACTGATGGATGTTTGTTCTGGGATACTTTCATCTCTAGCTCTCCTTCTTCAAAACTTGCTTCATATTAGAAAGGCACAAATATGTTTGAGCTACATATGTTACCTCTGGAGAAACCATTTCTGAGCAGTGCTTTTAAACTGTGAAAAGCATTTTGTCTAACAAGGAAAAGGATTCAAAGTCAGAGAATAATAACAGTTGGGAGAGAGTTTTCTAAAACACAAAGATAGGACAAAATGGATGTCACATCACAGACAAGGCTGCTGTGAACTGCAAAGCGAGAGTTTAAGTGGTCTCTCTTCTGTTTGAGGAAGCACCCATCAGAAGGTAAAAGATGCGAACAGACTTACCAGGGGCTGTGATCCCCAGAACGCCCAGTTCTCCGAGTTTCTTCCAAAAGTCCTATGAATACAGAACAAGCAATCAGCCCAACCCGGCAGTCTGGGCATCTGCACAAGTTTCCCCAGGCAGCTCACTGGACACATCAACTCATCTGTGAGAGATCTCAAGAATGAGGCAAACCCATCGATACCTGTTCCTCCCGCAGGGCAGCTCCATCCTTGGAACTGAGAATTAAGGACACTATTTATGCTACACATGGGAACAGCTTGTGGAATTCTGTGAGAATTCACATGCCTGAATTTAATTCTGGAAGGACAACTCCTAAGATTTAACTCTTTATGCACTCTAAGGAAAATTTTTATGAAATAGAATAAACTATCCATTACCAAAACCCTGGAAATATGAAGCATTGCTATAAGCTGACACTTTAAAACTCTTCCAGTAAAACAGGCGCTGGCAGCTAAAGCCAAGGAAGCCTCCTTGGGGGAGATTAAAAAAATGGGAATGTTACAGCCACGACAAAATGCAATAGCACAGGATGTTGCCACCAAGGAGGCCCACACATGTCCTGGTGGGGCCATCTCCCCACTGCTCCTTTCCTCTGCGATGTGATGGACACACAGGTGAGTGCTTCTCACATGGCCTCGGTGTCCAGCAATAATTATCAGGGAATATCTCCAGAGACTTCAAAAAGTATCATCCAATAGCTCTGGATGACATCTGGAATGCCAGACTAAGTTTACATACTTCACTTCAAAGCTGCATGTACATCCCTGGAAATGTCAAATCAGAACCCTGGGAAATCCTGGCAGATGTTTAGAGCTTTTTGAGTCTTGTGGAGCTTATAAAAACCAATAGTCAGATCTCTCATTTCCATCAATCAAAGCACCCCGTTGCACAGAATTTGTCTGGTTTATTAGAAAGGCAAGTTTCAGCTCAACAGCCAAACTCCACATTTCAGCATTTGCACACAATATTTCCATGGCAAATCTGAGAGGAAACTCATGTCCAAGAAAGAGACTGAGTCAGGAGTATACAAAGCACATGGTGGGGAAGAAGCCTGAACAGAGCATGGCAGAAATCCCATGATAAGCATCCAAATGAGACCATTACCAATCTTTATTGTTACTGTTATCACTGGGTTCTGCCCCAGGTTGCTGAAAGTTGGTAACAAAAGATAAAACAGGAAATTAAAAAAAGGTTTTCTCTGTGGCTTTTAAGTTTGAAAAGTTAATGCACATGTTCCTGTGGTGTGGCCTGGGACTGTCTGGAATAATGCAGAGATCAAAGCTGGGAGAGGCTTTCAGAACCACACATGAAATACTTGCCCGCATGCCTTTGAATTCGTTTTCCTGGTCAATCTGTTGGGCCTTTGGAGCCAAATGCTCTTGGCAGAACTTTGTCATGGTCTGTCTAAGCTGGGAAAAGAGGGGAGGAAAAACACATTTGTTATATCTCAGCAATATATTATCGTCTTCTTCCCCTGGATCCTGCCAACATTCCCTCACCAGGCAACTCCAGCATTCCAAACCCAGAAGCACAAGGCCATAAGGAAATCCACGGTTCGGGTTACTGGATGAAATACCACATAAAAGGGTCATTTCTTTAGTCTTTTAAAAAGGAACTGATGTACTTGAGTCCTTCTCAGCATTTAACTTTAATCTTACCCTGACACGAAGGGATATTCCTGAGCTCCTGCCTGCACTGGGCTTTCAGGCATGTTTTTGGGCAGGGAACTGTGGAAGCTGATGAACTGAGTTTATAATGTGCTAACCCCCATCCAGTAGCTGCTTACAATGTCATTTAATTACCTGCAGATGCCTGTCATAAGCAGGGGTACTAATTAAAACGTGTTTGTGTGTCAAACTGGAACTGCATTATTTGACGACCTTCTACAGTGGGAAAATTTGAAAGAGTCAGGAATTCTCATTGATCCAAGTGTTAAAAAACCCAAAACATTTTTCTAAATTTTAAACTCTGTACACTTACATACATGTATTCTACAGAAGTCTATATGCATACCAGTAAGATACAGACAGTATCTTAAGTGTTTTTAAAAGGAAGATTTAAAAACTTGGTCCAGATCTTATGGTAGAGTTTAATTATCACATTTTTTTTCTTTTTGATTCTTTATTCCCACACATTAATTCTGGTGAAGGAACAGTTTTAGAGACTGAAACCCCATGCTGTTTAATCAGAACCTGGATAAGAGGCAGGAGCAACAAACCAAAATATGCCCTCACTCCTTCTCTGAGCTCCAAAACCTAAGCATCCTCTTTTTTACAATTGAGAAGATGTGTTAAATTTCCAGTCACACAGACCTTGGATTCCAGTACTACCAAACAAGCTCTCTCCCCACTGCTAGATTTATAAACTTAAAAGAACCCCAAAAGACATGAGATATCTTTCCAGTGTGACAAAGCTGACTGCATTACACTTCAGCAAAGAGATTCAAATAAATTAAAACAAGCTTAAAACCATAATAATAAAAAATCTTAATCAATTAGAGATTGAAGATGCATTCAGACAGGCAACCTCGATACCCTAAGCCAGCTTGTAACAGTCACAGTGCTTTTAATTCACAGCTTCAATAATATTGCTGAAGATTATTTCTGATGGGGTTTTTTAGCTTTTTCACCAGACAGGAACAACAGGAATATTTTACACTTTCTTTTACACTTGCTGAATATAGAAGTACAAAGACACATCATTTCGAGCTGATAAGGCCATAAACAAGAACACACATGTGGCAAGGAACAGTTCTGTAGCAAGAAGGAAGTGTAAGTAAATTTATTTTGTACATCCATGTGCTTGCACCGTCAAAATTATCTGGAAAGCGAGGCTGTAGCTCCAGTGTTTCACTGGCAGGAGCCTGTGTGGAACAGCCCTGGGAAGACACTGCCCGTCACTCCAAGCCCTAGGGGAGCAGCGAAGATGTTGGGAACGGTCAGCACTTGGCTGCTGTTGCACACAGAACACAGTAAAGCTAAGGACCATTGAGGCACGGAACATTCGGAGTCAGAAAGGACCCCCAGGGATCATCAATCTGTTGGAAATGATGTAACTTGCCTAACTAATTTTTAATTAGCTGTTTTAATTAATTGTAAGCAGTGCCCATTTTAGCCAGCACTAGTTAAGTTTCTTTTTCACAGACTCTTATTGTTACTTTGATCATTAAATCACCAAAACCTTAAGTTTGCTAAAACTAACCCTGACAGGCTCCAATAAACAAAGTCTGAGGGAGCTGAAGACTGGACACCTGGAATTTTAAATTTATGGGCCTTCCAAGATGTGTTGGAGTAACCAGAAGCCACAGAGGAGATTAAAGCCTGGAAAGTTGGAAACTCCCCATTTCAGAAAAAATGATAAAAGGACTAAAGAAAGTGGGCCAGATTAGCATGAAAAGAAATCAATAACCAATAGAGGATAGAATACTAATTAATAAAGAGAACTATGCAACTTAGGAGTAATGAACATTCATTTCTTTGTTTGCTAAAAAAGTGTAAGTGAAAAAGTTTTGTGTCTTGGGTTGGTGTGGAGGCCGGGACCTTGTCAGCCACACAAACACCTCTTGGTCAAGAATAAAGTAATGCCTTACTCACTAACACTAAAGACAGTGTTAGAGTCTTATTTTTCCCAGCCTTTCTGGTAAAAAGTTCAACTCCTGGCCCTGCACAGGACACCCCAACAATCCCAGCCTGTGCCTGAGAGCATTGCCCAAATGCTCTTGGAGCTCTGCCAACTCTGGGGCTGTGACCACTGCCTTGAAGAGCTGTTCCAGTGCCCGACCACCCACTGAAGGAAGAGCCTTTTCACAATATCCAGTCTAACCCTCCCCGACCCAGCTCTTGCCCTTCCCAAGGGTCCTGTCACTGGTCACCAGAGCAGAGATCAGTGTTATCCCTGTGCTGCCCCTTGTGAGAAAGCCGTAACCTGAGATGAGTTCTAAGAATTATCCTAAATCTTAAGTGCCTCACTGGGCAGGAGAACAAGCTGGGAGAGCTGCAACATTTGTTTTGGGAGGATGTGACGTGACCCATCGACGTGATCCTTTGATGCTCAAGCTTCTGATGATTATTGCCGATCCCACAGGCCCAAGGTGGTCGCAGGGGCCGTTCGCTCAGGCAGTGCGGTGCCCGGTGGCGAAAGGAAGGGCCGAGCGGGCCGCAGTGGCCCGGGCGCTCACTGCCGCGGGCCGCGTGTCCTGGGCCGCCGCGCCC
>VZRN01005754.1:147564-172156 GCA_013397935.1 Dasyornis broadbenti | reverse complement strand
CGCCGCCATGGCCGCTCCCCGCCGCTCCCCGCGCGCAGGCGCGGCCCGGCCCCCGGCCCGCCCCTCCCGCCGCGGCTGCGGCTGAATCCAGGACTTACAGCACGTTTAATGAAATAAAGCCACCAACACCAGAGACCGGAACACAGGGCGAACACCCGACACAAGGCTAACCAGCCACCGCGGCTGCCTCAGCCCCGCGTCCGTCCCTACCCCGCCGGGGAGCGGTGACCAGCTCGGAGTGTGGGTCACCAAATGCAGGAACTAGGTTTGACAAACAGGGACCACTGAACTAGGGGGGAAACAGCGAAAAAACCAGTCCATCCTCATGTCTCACATTGCCAGGCGCTTCTGCAGCACTTCAAGTATGGCTGTCCACTCCTTAATTTGAGCTCGGATGTAGGCGTGCTTCTCCAGGGCATGCAGCTTCTCGTCCTGTGCCGATTTCCAGTTGGCCATCACTGCCTGTGAAGTCAGTGCACACCACGTTTTACTAACACCAGAGTAAGGAACAGCAAAGCCAAGTCCTAAACCAGCTCCAGCTAAAGCATCTGAGCTCTTCCTCCTAAAGTAAGCCTGTGATTTATTTTGCCTTGGTTGCTTGTGGAAAATGTGTATTTATCTATGGCCAAAATTTAGGAAGTCTCCTATAACAGTTATATTTTAGCTCTTGCACTTCTTATCAAGAATTATAGAACTGTAATGACTATTTTGGCCTGTATATAGGTAATTACTGAAGCCACTTGTGCTTGTACACTTCTCAGTTTCCCCAGAGATTACCCAGGGTTACTGCTTTGCAACAGTTTCCAGTTTAAATCAAATGCTCTGACTTCCAGAATAACAACCAGGCTGCTGGATCTGTCTATTAAAAGGGACATGTGTGTTTATATCAAAAGAGGAATACTGAAGGTTTTCATCTGGTTCATGTGGAGAAAGGAGGAAGATTGGGAGGAGCAAAATAACCTCCCTGAGTGCCTGGTGCTCACTGCCTGGTTGAGTCAGTCTTACCTCAAGTGTCTCCTTCTCTTTTGCAACTGTGTGAAAAAACAGCATAAATTCTTCCATAACTTTTTCAGTTAGCATCTGAAGAGTCAAAGGGAAAATTACTTTTAAAATGATGCAGATGTGAGTGTCAGCTGTTTCAGCATCAGGAGAGAAGGGTAGGGGCATACAGACCCCTCAAAGCTCATTTTAAGTTTTTTTTACCGCTGTCTGCTTTTGGAGATCCTGGGTGTCATCCTCCTTCAGACTGGTGCTGACTGTAACAAATTCAGGAGGTGCATTAGTGAATATACAGATTACTCTGAGAATAAACAGCTTTCCAAAGTAACTTTCTACAGCAAGAAATACTAAGTTAATTTATCCAGGCCAGTGCCTACTACAGGAAGCAGCTTTTTTTCTTAAGCCAAAAAAAAAACAAACCCCAAAACCCTGGAATTCCAGCAGTATTCCCTTAATAAGGAAGCACAGTCCAAATTTCTTATGAATAGTCATAACAGAAGAAAAAAAACCCAATTCTGGATAAGGAGTACCAGAATGTAAGCAAAGTGTAAACTCCTTACCAGGATTCATACTCGTGCTTTCTAAAATCCTAATGCATGCATCATCAACCTTCTTGATCTTACCAACTTCTTGGACCAGCCTCGCGTTCTCCTTCTTTAACTCCTGTTGAGCGCCCTGCCGTTAACACAGGTTGTAAGTGAGGCAAGTTTCCAAGGAAATTTTCTACTCCTTAGTAATAGTGACAATGGCAACTTGACAAGTGCTGCATTGGCACCAAGAATCAGACCTTGCCTTTTGCAGCAAATTAGGCTGTTGCAGGTCCTTGCTCCTGCTTTTTGGCAGGATTAATACATTTATCACATTCACACATCATAGCAATTACTATTCCATGGAGGAATTCCTTTTAGGCAACTCTATCTTTTATTGTGCTCCCTCTCATTTGTGTGAATAATACACACACTGAGGAGCACATAAACACTGTGAAGGAAAGGGTGTCTTATATCTTTAAGCCACAGCATTATTCCCTACACAATCCAGATATTAGCAGGCAATTGGATAAGATGATCAACCTCCCAAGCTGAATGCAATTCTCCAAGAGGATCAATAAGGATGTGGATTAGGGTGATCTGGCTGATAGTGTCAGAAGCTTTGGGAACATTTCATGGGAAGTCTCAGAGGCTCTTAAGAAAATCAAACTGTGAGATAAGAGGAATGATCATCCCACAGATTCAGAACTGGAAAATAAAGTGAGATTTTACAGTTGTAGGTTACCAAGAGGGCCTTCTGCGCATGACAGAAGCAGTTCTAAGCATGTCCTCTGGGAGCCAGGGAATAATGAAAAGCCAATTCTGAATCTAAACTGGATTCTACAAAGTCAGATCTGTTTGAAACAGAAGCCCCTGAACAGTCCCAGCTCTCTCAGCCTTTCCTCCAGTCCCTTAATCATCTCTGCAGCGCTTTCTTGGACTCTGTCCAGTACATCCATATCTCTTTTGTACCAGGAGCCCAGAATCAGACAAAATATTCCCAGTTTGGCCTCACCAGAACTGAGCAGATGGGAAAACAACTTGCAGACGAATACAAAGACATTCTGATGAAGACAAGAAAACAAGCAAGACAGTCCTTAACATGACCCTGTATGGATCAGAATATAGAAATTACTCAACAATTTATTTATTTTTCTCTCCTATCCTTACCTCTGCTCTTGCTAGCTGTTGTTTGAGTGTTTCCACCAACTCATCCTTGTTTTTCAGCGCTGCTTCTAGTTGGTATCGGCTGAGAAGGCTGTAGAATCAAAGAGCAAAGACTTAGGGGCAAAAATACTAGCACTGCACGCCTTCTGATTTCACAAATATGCCCTTTTTTAAGCGTTTGCTTTTGTTTCTGACCAACAGATTTAACTAGCAAACTTGGCAGGAAAGCTGCACACGGGTGAAAGCTCATCACAACCCTCCACAGGGGAACACCACGGCACGAGGGCAACTAAGAGAGATGGGAGGGATGTACCATCTTGTCGCTCTCTTCTTTGAAACCGGTCCCACTTTCTTGTCAGATTTAGGCAACCTTAAAAGAGAGAGAAAATACAATTACCAGAAGGCTACTATGTTCTTGCAGATCAACAAGTCTGTTAGTTTGACAAAATCTGCAAAATGAGCCATCTTTAGGACATCTGCCAAATAAATGCATCAATATTTTGCTTTGATTTACCGTTGGTTTGCGGCCTTGAGGACACCATCCGCTGGAATGTTTGAGGCAAAGTTAAACCTGGTAACACTGCTGAACCCTGGCTCTGATGTATCGCTGACACATTTTCTCTTTGCAGGTGAAGTCGTTTGCACTTCTATGAGGAAAAAGACAACTGTGAAAACACCACAGCCTAGAAAAGACCCTCTTTAAGGTCTCTGAAGCCTTTAATTTGAGGTACATCAGTTACTAGCTAGAATGGAGACTTTAAGGTAGAAGCAAATAAGAGCAGTCCTCAAGTTCTACCCAAGATCAAGGGTCCAGAATAAGCCACAAATAGTTCACATGTAGACGGTGTTAAAATACAATTACCAGACTAGCACTAGTGAGAGTTTGAAATTATAATACGCAACAAAGAAAGTCTCAACATCAAGCAGACATCGTGCCACAAGGTTATTGTTCAATGCTGGAAGCAAAACAATCACAGCCCACATAAAACTCTCTTAAGAGACCTCCATATTTCACTGTAAGTGAATAGCTACTAAAATAACATCGGAAAACAGCTTTTTATATAGAGTTTATTTCTCTTAAATCACAAGTGTTTGAGTATATAAAACTTTGTTCACTCACTGGGTTTAGAAAGTTGCTTTTTCTCCCTCAAGTTAAGTATTTTTCAAATGACACACCCATGAGCACATTTACACTAGAGCAACACGGAGTTCCCACCGATACAGCCCAGATCCCATGTTTTTAACGCTAAGCCTGGGTGTCTCACGTTTATAAAATGCTATAAAGTGCTGTAAGCTGCATTAAAAGATTTAGAAAAGTAAGAGACTGTGAAGGAAGCTTCTTTCACATCAGTGGGCCACTGCCTTCAGCCGGCGGAGGGTACACACAGCAGGCTGAGGGTTAACCTAAGTCCTAAATAGGGACAAAACAGCGGAATAAAGCCTCTAATTAGATTTTGAAACAGCCACCACGTAGCCAGGCAGCGATGGAACTCCTGACGCCGGCGCCCCCCTGCACTCCTCGGCCGAGCCCCGCCAGCCGTGCCCCGCGGCTGTCCCTCCGTGCCCCGCACTCACCTGCGGACGGCTCGGGGCAGTGGAGGCGGGAGAGCAGCGGGATGCGTGAGGGCCGCCCCGCCATGGCGGCAACATTCCCCTCAGGCGTTCAAACTGACCGCGCCGCGCCGGTTGGGCGGCTCCGCGCATGCGCGGGGCGGGGAAGCGGCGCTGGCTCCTGGCGCGCGGAGAGGGGTGGTGCGCGCGCAGCTTTATGCTCGCGCTCCGGCTCTTTCGCGCCGTTTTCTGCCTCGCGCCCCCTCCCTCAGGGAAGGCGCGGGCGGCCATGAGGGCGGAACCAGCGCCGTGCGAGGCTCCTGCCCTCAGGGAAAGGCGGAGCGCAGTTCCTTCCTTTCTTTACTGCCCTCTCACTGCCTTTCACTGCTTCACCCTGTGATCTGGGCATTCGAGGCCCGAAGATAAACGGTTTGTGCCGTCTGTGCGGTCTTGTAGGAGTCAGAGCTTTGAGGGTGGCGGTGCTGACGCTGGTGTGTGAGGTACTAGGATTGCCCTCTAATGCCGCAAGATGAAATGAGGCATCTGCATAAAATATTTCCCGACTTAAAGACATTTTTGCAGTGTTTGCTAACATGCTTTTCATAATGGGTGGGAAATCCCTCTTGATAGCAATGGGAGCAGCTCCGTGAAGAGGATGCTGCAGTCCCAGCCTGAGGGTGGCTTTGTCTGCCCAAAGACCCATCTGAACATCCGCTATGACAATTTCAGCATAAAACCGTGAAACTGAAATATGAAAAATACAAAACCACAAAACTGACGTATTTTAAATACTTCAAACACTGTTCTTAGCTTTAAAAGTCCATATCTCTAATGGATATCAGGGAGTTGCTCTCTGTCTCGCACAGTGCAGGGACAACTCATAGGTGTCGGAAGACTAAGTATTTTAAAGATGCATACTTCTCTTTGGAAAATATATTAGGCACTTAGAAGATTAATAACCACAGTGTTCTTGGTGAAAAGGAAGCATCACACAGATTTTAGGAAAGTTTGTTGTAAGCATTTATTGTATGTCAATGTTAGAGAGAATGTTTTTAATTTTCAACAAATAAGGGCAAGGAAATGTTTGTTTTCCTGTTTGTTTCTGGTAGAGGAGAAAAAAACCCTAGAATTCAAGATATACCAGATACGTGAATTTTAAAAAGTTACATGTTTGTGGGGAATGCCTTGACTGGAAACACGCTGTGAAGAGGACACAAGGCACCTGAGTTGGGGGCGGAGGGGAAGAGGACTGTTTTCTCCAGGGGGAAATTCACACTGAAAATCTTTGGCAGTATTAGAATTCCTTCAGGTAAAACAAACTGAAGTTGTTACCGGAAATAGATTTGGGCTGGATTCTGCAGCCTTTTCCATGGTCAGAAAGAGGCTGTGTCAACTCGGAAGTCTTGACAGGACTTTTTATAATATCTGAGCTATTTTGATGAGGTCTGTGGACCTGGGCCTTGCATAAAGTAGAAAATGAAAGACTTTTATTTTTTATTATTAACAATACACTTCACTAGATACCTAGATTTTCAGTAGTTCAGTTCTGGATTTTTAAAAAATTTGTCTTTGTTTTTTTACATGAGCTCTCTTTCTCTGTCATTAAATACCTGGGGAGCTTCACCTCGTTATTTCTGACAAGAAAACAAAACCTAATCACTTATAGGAAGTGACAAACCAGGTTTACTCGGTAAGTCCTGTGAACTGCTGTGAACATGGCACCAGACACTGGAAATTAAAGGGCTTGTAGTCCATCAAAGATGGCTTTCAAGTCCTCTCACTGGCATCAGATCTGCTGGTTCTGTGAAAACACACATTTTGCACGGCTGAAATACTATGAAACAGTCTCAGCTCTAGGAGAGGTGGGAGGAAAAAAATCAATATTTACAGCTCTGAGGACATTCAGGCTTCCCCTTTCCCTCACTGCAGCTTTGCTTTCTGCAAGGTCTCAGCTGTTGTAACCGGAGCTTTGTGCACTGGATCGTTTGATCCAAACATCAGGCATGTCTGGTTGGCTGTTGGGTAGCACGACTGGCCCTTCGTTCCCCAATCCAAACCGATTTTTCCATGAAGAGCTGTTCTGCTGTGATGCGGCTGGAGAGACATCAAAGACAGTCTCCCTCAGGTCCAGCCGCAGGGTATCTCTCTTCCCGTTCAGGTAACCTCGCTCCGCGTTACCGTAGGAGTCAGACAGCTCTAAGGCATCGGGACAGGAACTGGCTGATTCAGCAAGCTTCAGGCCTTGCTCGAAATCGCTGATCGACGTCTCACTGGAGATGTTGAGCATATCAAAAGAGCTGCCAAGAGAACAAAGGCATCTGTGAATTTTGTAGATGTCAGCAGCAGGGAGAGGGCTGTGGTCTGAGGTATAATCTGACTGCTGCTGGGCAGTGTCACTGGAGCACTGGGATTTATTGAGCTGCCCTTCTTCTTCCACGTCAGCTGGCTGGATGTGGTCCAGCCCAGACCCATCCCATGCTTTCAGACCATACTTTTGACAGCGACAATCTCGGCAGAGTCTCTCCCTGTGAATTTCTGTTTCTGAGGTGCTGTGCTTGTAAGGAGAGGAAGTTTGCAAGGCGGGACACTGGCACAGGCCGCCCTGCTGGTCTCTGAGGGTCTCCTGCAGACTCTGTCTCTCTCTTTCCAGTGAGGGGTGCGTTCCCACTCGAGGGCATCTGTTGTCCTCAGCTTGTGTGTCTTCAGAGAGTACAGAGGGCCGGTTGGACAGCTTGCTTGTGGAAGTGCTGTTGTCAAAACTGTCGCTGAGTTTCCTGGACAAGGGCTGGAGCTCGTATTGTTCGTTTGCAGTGTTGGACTCCTGGACCTTCCGCATCCGGTTTTGCTTCTCGCTGCCCCCACAGGCAAAGTTTCCATTCAGCCCGGAGTCATCAGAGTAGTCTTTCATGGTGTGGGCACAAGGCCAAAGGATCTGCCCACAGTTCTTCTCCGGGCCGAAGAAGCAGCAGAGCGACTGGAAGAAGAAGCTGGCAAACCCACAGCTGATACAATTGATCATCATGACAAATATGCCCAGCTTCCTGTACGCCAGGACCGTGGCAGGCAACATTATGACTCCTGCAGAGAAGAGCGCAGAAGCTGCCATGGCTGTGGCACAGCTCATCTGCTTCAGGGAAAAGGCCACTCGGCTCAAGCGGTCGGAGTGGGGGCACAGGTGATAGGAGATGCAGTAGTTGACGGTGAAGTCAACAGAGAGACCTACTGCCGCTGAAATGAAGAGAGACTCCACTGCGTTGAGCTGCCACTCCAAGAGGACCAAAAGCCCAATGGTTACCAGGACAGTGCCCGCAATGGCAGTAACAGAGAAAACGCTAAGGAGAACGTTCCAGGTCGTAAGCAGCAGCACCACGAAGGAAACGGCTATGGAGAGCCCCATGACCACCATGGTTTCTGTACTGAGACTGTGCTGGAGGTTGTACAGCTCTAGTTTACTGGTAAACCATCCGTTCTGAAGCCCCACAGGGGCGGTTTTCATTTCCTCTGTTATCCAGAAGCTGATTTCCTCATAGAATTGTTTGGCTTTGCTGTAGTTGAAGCTATAGTGATAAATAGTTTGAAACTGCAGCACTAAGGCTGCGAGATTTCCCTCCCCATCAAACCTGAGGCCCAGATCGTATATTTCTGCCCCTTCCCTGCTCTCTTCCAGGAGCATCATTTTGATGCAGTGCAGGAAGACTTCACTTCTGTAAGGGAAGGAGAACTGGTTACAGCAAAGGTTGAAGCTGTGGTCTCGCTGAGAGCACTGGCGACTGTCCATCCACCTGAGGAACTCCTCCATGAAGCACACAGTAGATTTCTGCTCTGCATCAGGGTAGTAGAAAGTTTTGTTCTTCACTTTCTGGCAGAATTCGAGGAGCCACTTCTGGGCGTCAGGGTTTTGGATGGTGAAGGTGGTGTCTGTCACTAGGGTGCCGTTGCTTTTTGGGTTGAAATGGTCCCCATTATCCACAGGCAGAATGCCCCAGACTATCGTGACAGGCATACGCTGCCCTTCTCCATGCTCCAGCCTCTCGAACATGAACTGGTGGCAGTACTCGGAATCGTACCTCTCAAAGGGGTGGCTCAGCCTGAACACTTGGACAGACGATGTCTCCAGAGTCGGGAGTTTGAGTTTGGGGTTGGAACAGGAAATGTAGGCACCTCCTATGGCTAAGGCAGCAAACCAGCAGATCCAGATGTACCGAAACTTGATGACCCCACAAGGCAGAAGCTTTTCAAAGAGCAATTTGGAGGTTTCAGACACTGTGTTCTGGAGAGCCCGGAGGACGTAATGGATGGAGAGAGCGACTCTCTTGTGGCTGCTGTTGTTCCAGTAGGCTTCTGGCTTGTAAACGCAGGTTGTTGCGATGTAGCGCTCATACAACACGGCCGAAGAGGGCAGCCAGGTCATCATGAAAACCAGGTTCACCAGCACCGAGGTGCCCATGTAGACGGCGAAGCAGCGGATGGCTGTGATGTTGCTGATGTAGCTGGCGTAAAAGGCAGCACCCGTCGTGAAGCATGAGGCCAGCATGAGATACGCAAAATGGTGCATGGTTTGACTCACCCACTGAGCAAGCCCGGCAGAAGGGTTCTGGCCCTTGCTGAGGTTCCACAGGTCAAAGAAGACAAAAGTGTGGTTGGCACAAATGCTGCTGAGAATGATGACTGCTGTCAGGTTTACAAAAGGAAAATAGGTGAATCTGAAGGCCACCTTGTACAAGAAGTAGGAGATCATCAAAGAACTGACAACAGCGAGCAGGACCATCAAGGTAATAAAGACTGAGCGTAAATAAAAAGAAATGCTTAGAAAAATAGCTAATATTGCCAGGACTGGATACTTAGTATCCAGTAAAAGGTAGTGCTGGAACAGTTTCTGTTTAAGGCCCAGGTCCATCCCAGTGATAGATGTGTAGTTATCAAACAGATCCCAAGTTTCAAGGTTGTCTAAGTAGATCCCCATCATAGATGCACCTTTTCTTGTAGGCAGGAAAAGCAGGCTGTATTTGAGAGAGGGCACTTGGTACTCCATCGTCTGGGGACTGAGAAAGTCCCTGTCAACCAAGAAGTGAAGCAGTTGGTAGATGGCATTGAAGCGGGTACATTTTTCTGGGACTTGGGCACACTGAGAGTGTTTCTGTCTGACAGCCTCGGGGCCTATGCAGGATGGAGTGAGGACACCTCGGTGGTAGTCTGGAGCACAGGCACGGAGCAGGGCCAGGGTGTGGGAGATGTCTGCTTGGGTTATCTCCAGACACGAAGACCTGTTGTACAGGACAGCAATGTAGTTCCCCAGAGACCAGCTCGGGCAGCATTCATTGGCTTCAGTGCGCTGACACAGGTCTCTAAAATGCACATGTGAGCGTATCTGGAAAACATGACAGGCCATCAGGTCAGACCCTGTCTTACAGCCCCAGAGTGTTCCTTACACACTGCAGTATTTCTGCCCTGCCCTGCCCTGCCCTGCCCTGCCCTGCCCTGCCCTCTCCTCTCCTCTCCTCTCCTCACCTCTCCTCACCTCTCCTCTTTACCCAAGGTGTACCACCCATCCCCTGGCATCCTCCCAGTGACTAATCCCAAACACCAAAGCTATGGAAAGTTTGTAGCCTTTTGCAAAAATTAAACCCTGTCCATTATTTATATTTTATAACTGCGGATTGGAAATTTGGCTCCTATGCAAATGTAGCTCATCCAATTAAACTTCCCACTTGTAAAACTTGCCGCCAGTCTCTAAGCTGGTAGCTCCATTTCCGTAATTATGTTCTGCTGCCCAAAATCCTCGGCAGCTTCTGATGGACACCTTTGGCTTCTGGACCAGCTCCTATTCAGTATCCATTTATTCTTGTTTAATTTGCAGCTGGCAGGTGGGATCATCCCTGTTTTGCCAAGTAGGTGAAATGCTTTGGAATCCTCCAGGTGAAACCTGTTGCATAGTTTACATAGTTTTTTGTCTGGCATCCCCTCAACAAGAGATCAAAGATTGCAGCACACAGAAAAGAGACAGCCTGTACATGTGTTCTGCCTGCCACACTGACCTTGTCTTGTTCCATTTGACACATTGACTGAATAGCTTGCAAATTCCATAAGCTCCCAGCAGTTGTGGACATAAATACCAGCTGGGAATAGCTCTTTTCTGAAATAAAGAAGAAGAAAAATAATTATAAAAGGATTAGGTAACGAAGATGAATCAGCCAGGCTGTTTGGAGTAGACTGTTCATAGAAAAAAGAAATTTATATCTCTGTCCATAGGACTGCTCTGGAGGGCTCCCTGGAGGGAAGCAGATCACAAGACAGTAGTGAGTGGTAGCATGTGCCTTCTGTGACCTCACCCCTTCTCCTTGAAATTGGTCAGCAGCATCAGGGCATTTTCAAAATCAAATGTCAGCTTGTCTTTCGTGACTGCTGGCATCTAGTTCTGCACCCCTGGAACAGGGGAGGAGCTCGAACTCAGCCGAAAACCCCCAAGGACCTGTGGGTTTGGTGTGTGTGACTCGTTTCAGAGTTGGATAGAAGCTGGGAGGAGAATAGAAATATCTGCATGCTGCTCCTCTTCTCTCTACTTACTAGTGCCTCTTTTGGGACAAATTTGGGGGGGTGCTTGTTTTCTGTTTTCCTCTCCAGATTTTACTGCCATTTACGTTTTTCAAGAAGAAAAGAATGAACAGATAGGGAGTGGGAGCAGACAAGGGAGAGGAAGCAGACAGAGAGTGGGGCATATACTGTTTTTTCAAAGTATTTACTTTTGATATGGGTAAATGGTAAAAACATTAGTCCTTTAATGTGTGCTTTTAAGGTATATTCCTAAAGGGAAAACAAGAACTATGGCAAAGAGTTAAAAGGAGAAACAGCTCTTCAGAGTTTCTGAATTAGCCTTTTCTGACCACTGAGTTATGAAGTGGTGGGAGGCCACTATCAGAGCTCTCACAGGTGGAATTGTACACACTGCTTGCTTAGAGCAAATTCAGAGTATTCCCTGTGTCCTGAACTCTAACAGTTCTGTCAATTGAGTTCTGGGTGTGCAGTATTTACTGCCTCATTGAGATTTCACTCACCTGGGGGACCGCAGAAGAATCCATCTGCTCCATAGATGGTTTCCACCGTTCTCCGTGTCCTCGCTGCTTGTTGTCCCTGAGCAGCCTTCTGTCCTCTGCCAATGCCGAGGTCATCATAGCTAGCAAGAGGGCAGATTATTGGCACTAACTATTACTGCTAACAAGAGAGTGTCTGGCTGTGAGTTCCATTCACAAGGCTCTGGTGCAGCACACAGCAATAGGGAGCCCAAGTCCATTGCAGGCACACAGACTTCAAACTCTCCAATGCCTCAGTTGCTTTTACGTGCAGGATGTGTGTTGGAATTTGCATAGATATTTTTGAATATTGAATCTGTAACTTTACAACCAACATGTTCCTCAAACCCCCCAAACCAAGCTCAAATACCTTTTCTTCTTGACATAGGGAGAAAGGGAAAGGGTCTTCTTATAGCCTGTATGGCTCTCGACATTCCTCCACACAATGAGCTTCCTGCCAATGTCAGTGTCCCGTGGCTCGAAACCCTGCACCAAGGAAAAGGGTTTTGTCACAGCTCCACTTCAGGTCAGCCATCCTTAGGCCTCCTCTGACACATGGAAACTGTATTAGACTATTACTGCACCTTGGAGAGATACATGAATTGAACTTTCCCTGTAAGGCACCCCAGAGATGAGAGAAAAAATATGTCCCCTCCCTTTCCCTTTCCCTTTCCCTTTCCCTTTCCCTTTCCCTTTCCCTTTCCCTTTCCCTTTCCCTTTCCCTTTCNCCTTTTCCTTTTCCTTTCCCTTTCCCTTTCCCTTTCCCTTTCCCTTTCCCTTTCCCTTTCCCTTTCCCTTTCCTTTTCCCTTTCCCTTTCCCTTCCCAGCAACAATGGCTACAATTATCTCTCCCTGATCTCCTAAAAATTTCTCCTCCTTTTCAAGTGTAATGGTCCCTTACAGAAATGGGACTAATTTTGCTTTTTGTGGACAAGCTCCAGGGTATTCTTATTTTCTCAAGATTCCTCCATTAACTAGAGGCAGGGATGACTCTAGGGAGTATGGCATTCTGCGTGGAAAACATTCCATGTGCATAGTGCTCAGAACAGGGCACGCACTCCTCATCAAGAGCCTCATGCACAGACTGTAGGAGCCAAAGCCAGCTCGTCTGTCCAGTCTCTGCCGAGCTTAGCTATTCCCTGTGGGCAATCCCAGCCTTCCAGCCTTGGAAGGGGAGCAGAGGGAGCAATCGCAGTTTGTGCTGGCAGTGTCTCTACACCGGACTGAAGGCACTGGTGGGAGTGCACAGCATGGCTGAGGGGTGGGCTGGCATGGGCTGTGCTGTCCCTGCGTGTCAGGGGCAGCTGTGCAGGACTGGCACATTCTGCTCGTCTTGGAAGGACGATATTGCTGGTTGGGCGTGGCTTTTCCTTAGGTTCCTAGTGATACATCAACTGTAGAGACTTACCGTTAGGGGTTCTGAAAAGTCAGGCAGATCCCCAACCAGCAGCCCAGCCACAGTGCAGATCGCTGCTGCCACGGAGCACAGCACCAGCACGGCCAGGGGCCACTCCGCGATCAGCTGGGAGTAACTGCAGTCAACAGGAGCAGAAAAAATGCAGCTGGTGAGATGCTTCTGCTCTGAGCGCAAAACCTGCTGTTGAACCAATGAGGTGTTAGTAACAGGAAGGAAAAAATCAGGGTCTCTGGTTTGAGCAGTTATTTATTGCAAAGCTTGGAGGCTCTAGTGCAGCTATTAATGAACACATTACACCTCTAACTGCATGTTTGCAGGCAGCTCTAATTAACTCGGGTAATTACATTTTGCCTCCCTGCATTTTCCAGCTTTTTCAATCAGAAATAATAAAAACCAGACTCTTGTGTCCTCAGGCAAAATGAAGCTTTAAATATTGAAGTTCAAAGATTGCATTTAGAAAGAGCCTCTTCATTTCCCCTGCATTGTGCAATGTCAGCTGGTGGCTGCAATAGTTTGGGCTGCAGATTTCCAAACTAGACCATGAGAAATCTTTGGATTGTTCTGAAGAGTCCCTGAAGGTAACTGACCCGAGCAAGCCCACTGTCATTGGTCTAAATTTGTGTTTTTAGACACTGCTCTAAATTCATACGTATTCACTAGAATACATACAATTTTAATGACATTTCACACAATTTTCATTACATTTCTATACCATCCAAACCCTTCCAGGTAAGCAGCTTACTCTGGCCGAAGTATTTTTTGCCAGTTACTTTTGTTCTTAAAGAGCTGGTGTAAAATTTTCTATCCAAGTTCTGGTTTTCCTCTGGGACAAGCTGTCTCCCATATAGGATTCTCTGTGAAAGTTACTCTCCCACATATTTTTACAGTGCAGGTTTTACTGTGTCAAGATTTTTGTCTTCCTCAGAAATATCAGTTGAGATATAAGATAGTGGAATGGGATTTTGCTCTGGTTTGGCAGGTTCTAGGTAGTTCTTTTGTGTTCTGATGTATTTGTGAAATATAAGAAATTCTTTGTTCAGAAATAGTTGACAAGTATTTGTGAAGGGAAGTGAAATTTTTATGAACTTAATTTGAGATGGAATGTTTCTGCTTGCCTGCTCTTTTGCCCCTTTTGCTTGGGACTCCGCTGAAGTTATTTCATCATTAGAAATTGTCACAAGCTCCTCAAACACCTTGACACATTACTTTTGATTTTTTTTTTTTTTAATTTTGGCATCTTTTTCAATTTACAACTGCCTTTATCAAGTTTGTTTTCATAGATGAAGTCTTTATTATGAAAATTAACAAAACTGTCCTTTAGTCATTTGAGTACCAAAATTCTGGAGGCTGTTTTGGGTATTTCCACGTCCAATTATCAGAAAAAAAAACCCAAAAACAAAGAACAGGAAAATCAGCTGCAGCCTCTGATGACGGAAGGTGGTTACTCAAACCATCCAGAAACAATAGTTTACAGAAGTCAACTTTTAAACAGAAGTAGAAAGCAATAAAATTATTTTAATTTTGATAAATATATTTAAAATTTTCTGTCTTTTGAAAAGATGAGTTTATTTCATGGATGGGCTCTTTTCCTTATTGCTTCTCTGATAGGACAAGCTGGATGAATCTTTCCAGGCACCTGCCCAAGAACAGCTACTGAGACAATGTTGCTATTCATTAATGCAGCTTAAATAGATCTCACAAGCAAATGCAGAGTTTTCCAAGGAGTGGGAAGCCCCAGGAGCGCTGACCTTGCCTCTGGAGCTGGGCCTGCTGGGATGTCACCAGCAGTAACACTCTGCTTCTCCTAATAGCAGGACAGGAGAGCTCTGATCACAGGGTACAAGGGCAGGAAGCTTTTGCTGTTGAACATACCTTTTTGGCATCCTGAAAGCTTTGTCATGTCTGCAGACAGAAAGGAAAAAAGATGTGTTCATTTATTATTTCCTGTGAAGCCCAGTGCTGGGCTGATCCCTGAGCAGGTTAACCCTTGCAGGGCTGTAAGCTACAAGGTAAGCCAGTGCTGGCACAGTTCTGGCACTGTGTGAATTAGTTCAATGAATAACAGAGCCTTTTCCCCTCCCATTTTAACCAAACAGGATGGGAAGCCAGGTAGTCACTCCTCATGTTGCCCCTCTCAGAAAACCCCACGAAAGTACTGAACGTTAACAACGCAGTCCCATAGAAATCCCACTGCAGATCTCATCCATTAAAACCTATCTGGTTTAAGTGCTTTTCCTACATTTCTTGAATTGTTTCTTGACTAAAGCAAACCTCTTTATTAAATCTCATTAGTTGGGCTAGCAACAACTGTAGATAGTTTTTATTTCCTGTTTAGCTCAGCGAGGATTTTCCGAAAAAGGTGGCTCTCATTTTTTCTCTGGGCCCCTCCAAAGACAGTGTCTTTTCAGGCTGTAGGAGCAGAATGCCAGTGGAGCTGCTAAAAATATTTTATCAGTATTTTCTTCACAGAGGAGCATTTGTCACTCCTACTTGAAGGGCTCTGAGGAGGGAAATAAAGAAGCCTTCCCCAGGGGATCCAAAATTTTTTAATGAATCCCTGAGGACAAGCTTTCTTGGTGGGTCAGATATCTGCAGGAGCTTTTGTTCTGCTCTCTCTCTGCACTGAAACGTCTCCTTGAAACAAGCCCCAGTCTGGCACAGCCTTGGCTTGGACACAGCTTCCAGAGAACTGCTCCCACCTCCTTCCGCGGCTGTGCCAAGCCCTGCTCAACCAGCGCTGCCTCCTCCTCTCCCCCTCCTACACTCCTGCTTAAACTGGGAGAAGGTCCTGCTGCACTCCAGTGTCTGTGTTGGGCAGATGGCCTCCCCTCCGTGCAGCAGCCGACTGGTGACCTTGAGGCAGCTCATCCTTCCTGGCCTTGTTCTGAGTGGGAGAAATGGAAAAGCAATGGAGGAGAGTTCCCCATGGCAGTAACTCGGTGGCTCGTGTAAGAAATGATTCTGTGTTTTGCCCATCACTACCAGCTAATGCTCTGTAGATTCAGGACAGAAAGGAGCAGAGCAAAAGCCTCCCCAGATTATCAAAGCAAGGTCTCTCTGGCAGTGCACTGCCCATCCTGTGCTAATTCCCTCACAATAGCTCCTTGAGCAGATTTGCTTGGATTAAAAACCTCATTCTGGCATTATTATGTTATCACTTTTCTGACTGCTGGTGCTGCACACTCTGCCAGGGATTTGCAATCCAGCTGTGCTTCCTACTTAAATAACCTGTTACGGAGGATAGAGTTGGCAATTTTGTTGCTAGCATATGAGTGAAAATGGATCCAGGAGAAGGATTCAGGAAAAGGATCCAGGCTCCTTTGACTGCAGTTCCTCTACACTGCAAACAAAAGCAAATTAAATCCTCTCTAAATGGCTGGAAAATTGGACTGTAAAGGGCTTTTGTGCCTAATACTGCAGTGCTGTACACAGGCAAGGAAGGAACGCTGTGCCATCTTTTATGAGGATTCAGTGGCTATGGCTGCAGCAGTGAAGGGATCACGATCTCTTGTGCCAAGAGTGGACTCTAAAAGGCACACACAGGAGGAAGGATCTTGCTGGCTGGAAGGAGCAGAGGCTGTAGCAAAGGCTGTTGTTACCCAGGCACTCTGCACACAAATAGATCCTGTCATGGACAACAAAGAATTCATACCCTGGTTGCTGCCCAAGCTGGAAAACTAAAAAATGTTCCCCCCTTTTATATCTCTCACTGCTCAGCTATAGCCAGCGCTTACCCTGTGCTGCCACTGCCTTCCAGAACTGCCAGCAGCTTCTTGGGGACAGGAAAAGAATGAACTCTGCTCCTATCAGTGAGAACTCTGCCAAGATAAAGGACTGGTAGCTGGGTGGCTTGGAGTGCAAAGGGAGAAAATACAAAGGTAAAGCAAGATGGGCATACTCACAGCTATGTGACCTAGGAGTGACTGAGTGACCTTGGCTTTAGTCAATGAGTCCCTTGAGAAGGAAATGCCACCTCTCCCTGGCATGGGAATGGCAGCTCTCAGTACGCCCTCGCAGAGGCAGAGGGCAAACTGGATCCCTCCATGCGTTTTGGGGCAGCTGCTGCCCTGAGCTGAAGAGCAAACCCATGTTTCATGCATCCCAGCTCAGACCCTGCTCATCCCTCCCACTCTCCCCAACCAAGTCTGGGAGATGCTCTTTGGAGCCACGCTCCGAGTGCCCCTTACCTGACTGTGACCACATGATGTTGCACCGGCCGCTGCTGCCCGGGGGACCACTGTTTCCAGGGCATCTCCGAGGCCTCGTGGTGGGAGGCTGGCACGAGATCACCGCTGGAAAGGTGGGAACACAGCACAGGCCTCTCGCCTTGCCCAGGGAGCGAGGGCAGGCTGTAGCTGCCTTGGGGCTCCTCCTGGGTGCAGGGGTAATATGGGTGGTGCTGCTGCGAGTCCTGGGAGCTCGATGGCACCTGGCCGTTGGACTGGGTGGAGACTGGCCCAAGAGTGTGGCTGGAGGAGGGCAGATTGTCTTCTCCCAGCCTGGGGGATGCAGGAATGGGGCAGTGATGGACTGGGCAGATTTTTTCCCAGGAAGTGCCACTGTAGCTGAGCTCAGCATTCCCGATCTCCGGCATGGCAAGGCAGGTCTGGCAAGGTCCTGCATTTTGTTTTTCTCTATGAGAGAAATGAAAGGTAAGGTAAAACAGCAGAGAGTTTGAAAGGTTGCACTGGGGCATTGTGTCCTGAGAAGTGGAGATGCTCACAGACCTCCCACAGAACACAAATGTCAAACCTCACCCGTTGTGTCCTGTACCAGGAGTCAGCCTTAGGGCTAAACTGGGTTATGTTTTTCATAAAGACATCTGTGACTCACTCAGGGATCCCAAGCGATGGAGAATCCTATAATCCATCCTTTGCGTGTGTTGCTCCAAAAGTTTGAAAGATTAGGTAATATACCCCCAAAAACTCTCCAAAATATTTCACTGTGGAGATGGGTCCTAGCTCAGGACCCAGAGAAATTGCAGAGGCCTGGGCAAACAGAAACCAAAGGAATCTGCATGTGAAGAAGCCACTCAATTATCTGCACTCCTTGGGAGGATTAATTAGCGTGATTGCTCTGCAGAAGGACTGGCACTGCTCCATGTTGGGTCAGCAGGAGAGTGAGTCATCCCTGGCACTGACACAGCTGAGCAGTGAACCTGAGGGCTGTGACGTGTAACAGGGGCTTCAGCCTCCAGCCTGGCACATTCCCTGGTGGTTCCAGTGTCCTGCATGCTCCACTGGGCTCTAGAGGAACTTTTTAGACACACATCGGGCAAGGATGACGGCAGCAGATTTTATTGGTCTTATCTTGTAGGAAGAGGACAGAGTGGGATCGCTATGCATCCTTTGAAACTTGACTATCCTCTGGCTTCATGATTTACTGAGACAGAACATTTGCAGGCTCCAGTTCCCAAGTAATAAGGTGTCTGCAGGATATACTTTCTTCTCTCCAAGGAACTGAAAACATTATTTCATTACTATAGTTCTTGATTTATGGAGCCTGAGAGGTTTTGCTAGCTTGGAGAAAGTTTGAATAATAATTTGAGGGACTGCTTAGTTGGTGTGACACAAAAACTCCTTCACGCACAACAGACTGAGGTCCTTCTGACCCCAAAAATGCTTTAGGAATTGCTGTCCCAAGAGATGCAAACACCAGCAGTTTCTGGTTCTTGTGCAGAGCACATGCCATGGTCTCTGAATTATGTGTCTTGCTGCAGTGCGTGGCATCCAGGATTAAATAGGACAAACAGTTCAGGCCAGCCAGAATCACAAAGTGTCTCAAGACATCAAAGAATTATGAGTGTTGGAGCAAGACTGCAGTTGGATGAACTTTAGCCTGAGGCACCTGGTGTGATGCGGGAAAAAATAAAGGTAAGAAGTTGGAGAAGGGATGTTTTTTAACTTTTGTAGAGTACCTCTCATTTATTTCTCTCACCGCCGTGGAAAAAGGCAGAATTTTAGTGATTACATGTCTCTGGAATTAGACCCAAAGTTAACTGGCATGAGAACATCAATGACAAAAGAATCTGGAGAATACTATTAGCTCAGTATTGCTTGGAAATTGCTGTTTTTCCCAGAAAGCAGGACATATTGGCCTTGGCAGTCTGAGCTATATACTTTCCCACATCAATTGAGTTTATCAACACTGATGAACTATATTTCATGATTGTACAAAATGGGCTTATTTAATTGAAATCATTACAGCAGAGTAATGTTTGTGGTAGCAGTTACACCAGTGCTGATGTGGACACTCACGGCACAGGCATCACACTCAGCTTCCCTTGCGCACTGTACCAGTCCAGGGACCAGTAACACAGAAATCTTGACTGATTAAGCACCGTCCAATGCTAAGTTTAGTTTCTCAGCCTGAAGAAAGCTGCAGCAGTTTCAAACATGGATAGCACATTCCTGGGTCCTGACTTCGGAAGCCATAGTTGATGTGCAAATGCAAAGTAGCTGGAAAAAGGTTAGTGTTTGTGCTGAAGCAGGTGCCAGAAAACCAGCAGACAGGTGTGTGCACACCTCAGTGTGATACGGTTGAGATAAGGTTGTCCCCAGCAGTTCCACTGCTCATTTGCCTCTGAGCTGCAAGCCAAGGTACTGGTAAGACTTGAATTGGTTCAACACAGCAGGAGGGAAAGCTGCTGGTAAAGCAGGAGCTCCTGAACTGTGACAATGATATCCCAGTCACCCACAGAACTTGTCAAAGAACATCAACAACAGGCTTGACATCCTTGTTGTCCTGTCCCAGGTGGATTAGTGACAGGATTACCTGGCCTTTCAAGCATGTGATTTGTGTCAGAGCTCTGTGTAAAGGTAGTTCACAACAGGAGACTCCACACTTGTCATACATGAGATTACAAATGCAGTGCCAGCACAGCTGCTCAGGAGATGCAATCTGAACTCTTGTCTGGGGTTCTTACAGCCTCATCAGAGTCATCCCTGCACGGGGAGGGATTCAGGTGCAGCACAGGGCAGGAGCACTGCAGACAGACCAAGGAAAGATTAGGGTCTGTGGCAGTCAACAAATAAAATTATATCTTTAAGTAGTCATTGCGTTTCTTTAGTAATTTTAGAGACAGCTTGACAGGAAGATGCTAAACCACCACATGCCCTACAGCGCTGCTGAGCTGCAGGGGCAGAGGTGTTTGGGAGAGCTGACCTGGAGGGTCACTCAAGTCACACTCTCAAGCTTGAAGTGTAAATCATCTTGCTCTTTCCATGTGTCCAGTGACTCGTTTGGGGTTTGTAGCTTCGTACTGCAGGGAATTTTCATCAAAGAGCTGAGGTCATGGTAGTGTTATGCTTTGACAAGGCCTAGACCTTTTCTTGCTCCCTTTTTGTTGCCTGTAAGTTACTCTTTTTCCTTGACCTTGTTCCTGCTGTTTTCCCTATTTTTTGCACACTTTAAATAGGTGATGCTCTCCTACAGTGCATAATAATTCATAAAGGCACTGCCACACTGACATCGTGAGTTTTGTTGTTCCTACACCTGTACTATATTTATGATCTCTTTTTTCAAAGGAAAAGCAAAACTCTTTTTCCTTTAAACTGCTGGATCTGCACAGCAACCTGGGACCAGAGGCTTTTCATGACTAAATTAGCCTGTCTGCCTCATCTGAGGGTGAATATGTGACACTGGACAGAACAAAAGGGCTTTTACAAAATACTCTTTGAACATGCTCAGGGAGAGGCAGGAGACCACGCAACGAAAAATTCCTCCTCCAAAAACCCCTCGGCTACAAAACCTCCCAGTGGGGAAAGCAGATGCCAAACTCTTGGATATCACAGATTGCCTCCGGGTTTTCTGCACATACGTTGGTAGCTTTGAGTCTAATATTTCACATGAAATCACACTCTCCTTGTTTACCATCTTTGCTGTGAAATGCTGTCAAGTTCTGTTCTTCCCCCGTGTGTCGTCTTTTAACTCAGTCCCTGGCCTGCTCAGTGACTTCAAATTCTGGAATAACTTTGGCAAGTTTGGGTCATTCACTCCTGACTTTTCTTCACTAACGCCTTTTCAGACTAAACAATTACAGCTCTGTCAATTACCCTCCAGATATGAGTTCCTTATGCTCATCCCTCTCCAGCTCCATGACGATGTGACCTTGGTTATCCATAATCTCCGGGGAAACCTAGAGCTTGCAAATAATGATTGGTTCGGATAATCACTGTCGGCAGCTTGGCAGAGTTTGTGTCTCCACTTGCTGCTCTCCCAATTAGCCGTAGTGCTGGTGAGCTTAACCTTTGTTCTGCTGAGGTCTGCACCAGACACATAGGCCGGCCCTTCTTTGCCTGCAACCATGCCACTATTACTTTTCTGGGCCCTCAGGACCCTGATCTGTGCTAGAAAATTGTTTCTGGGGATTTCTGATTTCTATTTGCTGTCAGGCATGAGGAGAAGAGGGCAGAGCACCACACTGGACTCTACTTGCCATGCTGACACTGACAAAGACTTGTATTTTTAACATTCATTCCCACTCTAGGCTGTGTCAGATATTTGATATCTTTGGAATTAAGCGGGCAGAAATGGTCTCTTGGCCGCAGAAAATCCTACAGAGGCAGTTGACAGCCTCCATTTTCTCCTCCAGGCTCAGCTGGATGCAACCAGAAAGATGCTGGGAAAGGAGAAAAGAAGGGGTGTAAGGGAAGGGATAGACTAGGGTTAACTGCTCCTGTTACCCACAGCAGTAAGCTGTGTTGCTCTCGCTGTTTGCTTCCCTGTCTCTTCCCCTGAGATGTCTAGACAGAATAATAATCCAATTTATGGGCCTGCCCGAGTCACTCTGAGTGCAGCAGTGCTTCTCTGAGATGGGTACCAGGGCACAAACAGCCTACCCTGTGCGAGGGAACCAGCAAAAGGACTGGAGCTTCTTCCCACAAGGAAACGGGAGAGGGTCAGGATTTCTAAGGAGACAGCTTTCTGCCATTCCAGGTCTGCAGGGATGTGGAGCAGTGGTGGGATACAGGGTCTGTGGCAGGAGCCAAGGCCTACATGCTGTGAGGCCGCCCCTCTGGTATGGAGTATCTCCCTCTTCCAGAGAGCAGCATCCTTCTGCCCCACAGAGGGTGGCTGCAGGACCTGGCTTTAGGCTTCACCTGCTCACTCTGCCCCAGCAGGAGGGTTCACTGGAAACACGCCATGTTGGCTGCATGCTCCTAGCGCATTCCCCTCGGGATGGTTTCATTCTGCTGCACACAGAGCTGGGGTGGAGGAAGCTTTTTGGGGCAGGGAAATAGTAGCATACGGTCACCTTCCTTTTCCTAAGCCACTCCAGTTTTTGGCACTCTCTGGTCTTGCCGTCCCCAGCAAGCCACGCAGCAGGAGAGCACATGTGGTTCTGAGAGGGAAATGGGCCAAAAACATTCAGCCTTTTGCAGGAATGGCTCCTTTCTCGGTGTGCCTAATTCCACCCTCTTCCCCAAGCCCATTTCTGTAAACACTGCTTTTTTTTTTTTTTTTTTTAATAGATCATCTCCTCCTTTGCATACTAAGGAGAGGATCAGGAAAGCAGCACTTTGCATATGAAAGATGGGAAACACCTACTGAGTGAATGGAGCTGTCTGATGCTTGACTCAAACTACAACTTCTCCTGTTGACACAGGAGTATCAAGAAGGAATAAAAACAAGGAGAAAAAGGACAGGAGTCTGTCTTGCCAACAGCTGGAACCCTTTTTTCATGAAAAACCTGTGCTCAATTAGACATTAAGTGCCACAAAATTTCATTCATTAAAAAAAAAAAGAAGCTAGTTTTATTTTCTTTCCCCTTTTTAAATTCCTCTAGCAAGGTTTTGTTTGCATATCAGCTGTACAAGTGTTCCCAAATGAAAAAGAAATATGAATTCTTTCTGGATTAAATCCATGTGCTATAGGTCAGCTTCCATCTAGACTAATAGCTTTTTCCTGGAGAGCTGTAAATGACTTTTTTAGAATGTGCTTTTATAATGGAATTTAAATTTGTCTTTGAACATACCACCAGCAAAACTGCAGTGGAGCTCTTGAGAAAAAGAGCTTTTTTCCTTGTGTTTTCTAAGGAGATAAGAGTGCCCTTTCCCTGGGATTAGGGAAGGGTTCATTGCATTTCACTGTCACCTCGTTATCTCACTCCCTGTCTCTCTGACAGGGAGAGACAGGCACTCCTGAGCAATCCATCTCCTCCTTTGGCTGCGGCAAATCCTTGTGCACTGAGCAATTCCTGTGGAGTTCTTTTGTTTTGCTTTTTCAGTCTAGCAGCAGGATCATGCATACCCTTGAGAAGACCTACAGTCTTTTTGTTAGTGAGACTCCTGAGTATGTTAAATCATCATGAAAAATTAATGAGACTGCAAAACTCTGCTTCCCACGTAGTCTGCCAGAAAAAGTTTAGTTTTATAATCCTTTCCATTGACTCGTGTGAACAGCCTTACCTTTACCCCAGGCAGCTGCTGCTGCTGCCGTGGGTACAGGTGTGTGTGCTGGGATAGAGCCAGACACGGAGGACTCAAGGCTCCCACCCAGCCTTCAGTGCCAGAACAGCTCTGTCTGCACTGGGAAAATCATGTTTGCTAAGCCTCATTTTGAAGAAAAAAGGAGTGAAATGAAAATGGAAAGGGAAAGAAAATCTCCACCTTGGTGTCCAAGGCTAAAAGAGACCAGGAGGAAGGGAATGTTTCCTGGCATCTGTGTTTTTCTGGTGATGAAGTGAGCATTGATGATGAAGAACCTTGACTAGGGCAGAGGGTGGGGACCACGGAGCTAAGCCTGAGTGAACAGCATGGGTGAAGTTCAAAATACGCTTGTGTCAGGTGGATTAACTCTGTAACTTATCTCTCACAGGCTGCTGTGTTCATTTCAGGACCTGTTTGAATGGCCAAGGATTACTCCGACAAGCAAAGAAAATGGCTCCAGTGACAGCTCGGACACCACTGAATGCATGAGGTTTAAAGCAGTGCTGAACTGTGTGAGAGTCGTGGAACACTGAGACCCACAGGTACAGGGAGGCTGCAAAGGGCATCAGAGCTGTCTGACGAGCAGTGAGTGCCCTGCCAGTGCCCCCGGGCGGGTGGGGCTGTCTCGGCATGAATATCCTGTACCAGACAGAAATGAAACCCTCGGGCTTTCCGAAGGGATTTGTGCGCTGCTGACCTCGGGATGTGCTCTGGTCAGATAGAATCTGAAGAGCTCGGGTCTGGTGTCCTGGTCCAACAAATGCCAATGTGCTCGTGAATATGGGATGGCTCCTTGCCCATGATTATATGCTTGTTGATGTTTCCGGAAAATGTTGATGATTCTGGCTGCCAACCTGGCTTACGACACCAGGTAAGGGAGCATATGGCATGGGGGGACATGATGAGGGTTGTGGGGGTTTATGGAGGAGATCTTTGGAGCGAAACCCATGTTTGCCCACAGCTGAGTGCAATAAGGCTCTGTTTGAAACACAGAGATTCCCAACAATAGCTCTCCCGTTGCTGCAGAAGGGAGAGCACACCATGTTGCAGGATAGAAACCAGCCCGGGAGGCCAAACCGAGAAGACCCTCCGGCACGATTGGCTCCTGCATGGTATTCCTATCTCCGGGGCAGGAACAACCAGGGCTCCAGCTGGGCAGCGCACATCGCCAGAGCCCGAATCGCGGGTGGGCAGCTGAGCAGGCAGCGAGGGACTCTCTGTGCTCCCCCAGTGGGAGGACGGGACACACCTCGGCGGGACTAGGGAGCCCTGGTCCCAGGAAAACCCGGTGGCACCGACCACTTCCACCCACATCGCCGGGGTGGCGGCAGGACGGCAGTTCCCACCCGCCGGGGCACCGGCTCCGCGCCCCTGTCCCGACCCCGCAGCTCCTACCTGGGCGAGGCGGGGTCGCGGCCGCGGCGCGTCCCCTCG
>VZRN01005754.1:104207-147348 GCA_013397935.1 Dasyornis broadbenti | reverse complement strand
CTCGGCGCGGCGCTTGCGCGGCCGCGGAGGCGGAGGCGGGCCCGGCGTGGGGCGGGCACGGGGGCGCAGCCGCCGGCACCGGGAGCGCTGTGTGGGAAACTGTGAGCCCCGGGGCCAGCCTGGCTCTAGGGTATGGGGCTGAGCGTGTGGGTGCGGAACAGGAGCTCGGGGCACCGGGCATCCTTTGCGTGACAAGTCGCTCATTCCCGCAGTTGTGCTCCTCCTTGTCCCGGGCTGGGAGTGCTCCCACAAGCACTCCTGGTCCTGTGTGGCAGGTGCAGGGCAGCGTTTTGAAGTGTTGGCTTTTCTCAGCATTAAATAAGTAAATGATTTTTTGAAATAGATTGTGAGTTTGAAACAACTGAGTTGAAAGCATGGAGAACACAGGGAGGTCAGGCATGCCCACCTTCTTGCAGGATCCTTCTGTCCTGATCTATCCATAACCATGACATTGCACTGAGCTGGGTGGTAGCCACATATGCCCCCTGTGCATGGGGATAGCTTCCCACAGAGCTTGTGGAAGGTGGCCGCTCCTTCTGTAGCTGCTCCCATGCTAATGACCATGACATGGTGTAGGAAGGGCTTGGCACTTTCTGGAGGCTGTGTGTATGGCCATGGGAGTGGCAGCGACCTTCTCCTCTCCCTAGCCATCATTCTTTGGGTGGCTGTGGGGATGGCTGTGATCTTCTCCTTCCTTGTGGCCATTTCTGTGGACCTCACAGTGGCAGTGACCTTCTTTCTCATGAGGGTGGCATCCTTTTTGCTTCACACATACAGAACAGCTGAAGCAAAAAGGGAGAGTATTAGAGCGGAGAGTATCCTATAACTCCCACTAATCCTCTAGCTGCTTAGAGTAAGCCCTTCCTGCCTTAATGACTTAAATGCCTGAGGCAGTTTAAAGAACAAAAAGCTTTTCCTAATGCCGGGGTGGGTGACTCTCTCCCACCAAAAGCTGACACCTCTCCAAACCCAGCAGGAGGGAGTTTCGCGGACAGGCTGCTGGCAGCGCTGCTGGCCCAGTCTGGTGTTCCCTGATGGGCTGGGCCGCAGGGGACCATTTCTTAACCACAGAAATGTCACTTGCCTGGTAGGATCAGATCCACTGCGAGGAGCAACTCCAAAGCAGCTTGTATTGTGTGCCCCAGCAGGAAAGACTGAAACCTGGTATCTGCTGAAAAGATTGGCATTAATATGGTGACAGTGACATGGGTGCTATTTCCTTTTCATTCTTCTCGATGCTAAATAATAATTCTTGCAACAGTAATGATAATAATAGAGCCATGGGAGCTGCAAGGATGGTGGGAATCAGCTGGATTGCAAACATCCCACTGCTTCTGACAGACAGGCACATCTTACAGCTTTAGTTTGGCTCAGCCTGAGGTGTGAACTCCTTGTCTGGGAAGTGGGGGTGATCACGCTTCCTCGCTCCCACCACTTGGCAGGTTTCCTCCGTGCCACTGCAAGGTATTCAACACAGAGATTAATTATTTTTAATTGCCCTTAGCCAGGGGCCACAGCAGGGCTTGTGGTCCCAGCTGGCTGGAAAGCACTGCCCGAGGCAGGGAGTGGGGCTGCCCTCATCCTTCCTGGGGCTGCTGCTGCACGGCCAGGGCTGGGAGGGACCAGCTGTGGTGGCCGAACTCCAGGAATCCAGGAGTCCCTTACTTCGAAATCTGCTTGGCTCTGGCCCCTGCAGTGCAGCAGAGGAGGAGCTTCCTCTGCCATCAGCCAGAAGCTGATGCTCTCCTCAATGCTTTGTGCCATTTGGAATCTTGCCACTCTGTGACCTCCCTGTGCTTGGCCAGTTTGAGACTGGTGGGGCAGATCTCAGTGTCATTCTAGGGGAGGCATGTGCTGATCCCAAGATTTCCTCCCTTTACAGAAAAAACCCAAGGGTCAGCAGGATGGAGAAGCAAATGGGGCTCCCAGACTGTTGTGGGAACATAAATGCTGCCCACAAGACAATTCCATCAAGATGAGACCATCCTTCATCCAGAGGAGCTCTTTCTTGCACTGTGCCTGGCAAACCATGATGGGTGAGTCAGCAAGATGGAGGCCAAGTGGTCCGGATCAGTCTCTTTGGATTGCGATGCATCCCTGCCTCTCCGTCTGCAGGCAATGGTACCCTGCATCTCAGGGAAACCATGCTCAAAGCTGACAGCTTGCAGTGGTGACACCACCATGATGTTTTGGACAGTGCAAAACCACCCATGTCATGAGTTTCATGGACACCCAAGCCTTTGAAGTCACCATGGCCAAAGCAAGGCTGGGGCTCACTGCGCAGCTGCCTTGGATTGCAGCAGACTGCTGGTTTCCAGGCGATGTGCAATGGCTCATGGATCTGCAGCCAGCTTATGAACCCTGCCCTGTCACTGCTCACTGGAGCAATGAAATAGCCAGGGTATTTCTGCTGCTTGAAGCCAGTGACAGTGTGCCAGACACCTCCCGTGCTGGAAGATTTCCATGGGTACAGCAGCAGTCCTGGCTGCTCCTGCTGCATAAACCTCCCATTGTCTCGGCCACTGAAATTGCTTCCTTTGCCAGAGACCAGCTCTCTGCAGGGCAGCGCTGCATTAGCCAACTGAGCCCCAGGCACCTTCACTGTGCAGAGCTTATTTAACAGGTGAATGTGGCTGCCCACCTTCTGCAACTTCGGGAGAGGTTAATTTAGAGATATAAAGTGCTTTAGTCGTGGTTTGAATGCCAGGACCTGAGTCAGAGCTGTTTGTGTGAACGTTTACATCTTACACCAAAGCCATTGGTGCTGGGTGCCTGAAGAGAAAGGCCCAGACAGATGCTGGGTCTCTCCCCTACACAGCCAGTTTGTTTTGCTGCTGTCCCAGCAGCATGGCACAAGCAATGTCATTGTGCAAAGAAGGACGTGTGCCTCTGCAGATATTTGCCCTCCACAGAACCCACCTTTTTTCTCCTTGCTCCTGGTCCATGATGGCCTTTTTCTGGTTCAGAGGTGCAACAAAGTTGCAAAGTGAATTTCTAGGAATATAACTACCTAAAAGATTAAGATTTAGTGCCTATTTGTTCAGTGCCATTTGTGACCACTCTGCACTGGGATGGGCTTGGAGGAGCCATCACCTTCCAAAATTTGTGCAGTTGTCTGCATCAATAGGAAGCATCCGCACCACTATGCACCAGTTTAGGGCATGAGGTTGAAAGAGGCTCAGGAATCAGGCTTACAGGGCATTTTTGATGGCCAGTCATTATTTCTGCCCAGGATGTGTGTGCTGGAGCACAGCCCTCACGCAGCCCAGCACGGAGAGATGCATGCAGGGCCCTTCTCTCTTTAGCAGGGTTCTGCGAGGCTCCTGCAGTGCTGGAAACCTGTGAGTAGCTGCTGACCCAGTACCAGGGCTGCAAAGGTTGCAGGCATATGGCAGTTATGTTTCTGGGCACCAGTACATTGCAAACTGAAGCAAATAAGAGATGTGCTGAGTTTGCAGTGTGTTTGAAGGGGCAGAAGGCCCATGGAGACCCAATTCAGCTTTGTCTTGGCAGGGAAAATCTCTCTGTAGCAACATTGTTCCGTTTTCCGCAGTGCTGTGTGCTGGGAGCGCAGCCACATTCACTCTGAAGCTGCCCATATGTTCACACCATTTCCCAGCGTGACTGACAGCGAGCCAGTTCCCTCCAAGCATCCTGAGCTATCCCAGACTAATTCATCCTTTGCACATAAATATTCTTCCTGTGAGGATTTGGGACATGAATTCTCAACTTGGGGAAGGCCAGAGAAGGCTCTGGGATATGTGACACACCTTGACTAACTGTGCCTGTTACAATACCTTCACAGCCTACACAAGCTCCCAGTGGCATCAGTGCCAGCGGGTCAGTGTCATCCAGAAAAGGCCCAGTTGATGTTTTGGAGAGGAAATTGGCTGAAATGGCCCATTTCAGGAGGATCAGAGCCTTGGGGGGATGAAAACCAGTTCTTTTGGCTCAAGAGCAGATACATGAGTGGAGTGGAAAGGTTCCACCTCTCAAATTGTTGAAATGTTTCTGCTTTCTTTTTGCTTAGTAACTGAGCTTCAGAAATGCTCCAAGTATTTCAGCTGGTGCTACCAGAAAAAGGCATCTTTAAGTGTTTTTTCCAAACCTCTCTCATCAAAAGGTTTCAATAACAACAGGGCAAAGGAAGGGTGTTTTTAACCAATTCCTTCTGAAGGTACTGAAGGGAACAAAGTATTCCAGGGAGAAAGGAAATTGAACTTTTCCTTTTTACAAACCCCATTCTAAACTCTGTATTGTAGCCCACCCAAATCCCACGTGTTTGGACTGCACAGTGTCCCCTGCCCTGAGCAACACGTCAGCCCTGCTGCAGAGATCAGTTCAGAAGGGCCAACAAAATATCCGCATTCCCAAGGGAGAATCACCTGGCTCAGGAGCTCACTCAGGGACCCAAAATGAGTGCCCAGAGAAAGGTATCACCCTCTTGAATTATGATTTCCATCCTGCTGGAGCAGGGATTATTTGCAGTTCCAGAAGTTTTCTGCCACTTGAGTGAAGCACTCAGCAGCCAGGCACAGCCCAGCAAGTGTCTGAGCGCTTCATGTGATGCCTAAGATTTTTAGCTTTTTATATTTTTCATGTATTTGTAGCTTTGGAGATTGCTAAAACATGGGTGTAGCTTCTAGTATTTTCCTATCTTTCTTCCCTACATTTAGGAAAAATAAGATAACCTTAGAAACACATTCTTAAACATTATTTAGTCTTATTCCAAGAAGAGAACCAACTATAAGGACTTCTGTTTTCCAACCAGAATCTGGAGCAGACATAGCAAAAGCGGGGCATAAGAAAGCTCTCGACTGCTTCCAGTGGGGACCCCAGGAATTTTTACCTACCCAACTAACCTTTTGATCGGACAGTATATGACACGTATACTAATTGACTAACCTCATAAAAATTGTAGAATTACTATACCTCACACGATTTTTGCCATAGTGTGTACCTGAAAGCTTTCAAGTAAAGGTTTGCTTTTATATTCACTCTAACATTGTTGGAAAGATCTATTCTATTTTCCAGGCATCACATGCACATCCACCCCTTCCCTCCACCCGAGTACTGATTATTGTTGAACTGGTCCTTTAAAATTTAATTGCCACCTTGACTCCCTTTTTCATCTCCTCCCTTCCCAGGCGCCTCTGAGCCTCATGCAGGCTGGTCCTTCTTGCATTTGTCCTCCCAATCAGCTCCACACCTTGACCCTCTGCACAAGAAAAGCCAGTCTTGCTGCTGAGCCCAGTCCGAATCCATGCAGCATCCGTGCGAAGTGGCACCGCTGGAGCCCACGGAGAGTCTTTGGTGCAGTTCAGACCCTGGAGCCAAGGTTGGTCTCTGGAGCTTGCTTTTGAGTTCTGCTGGCAAAGGGAAATGAGATGGTTTGTTGGGCTTTAATGGTGTTTGGCTGGGATGAGAAGCATTGAATTTGTCACTTCTTTCTTCTTGCATCAGACTCAAAGTGGGTCATACCGCTCGTGAAGCCCCACAGCAGCCATATGTGGAATAAGTTTGACTTTGTGGAGTTCACAGAGGCCGTGTGACCGTGTCAAGAGCAAGCTGGCTCCTGGCTGCTCATTTGTAGCTTGTGAGCTCTGAGTTACAGGCCGCTTTGCCTGTCCACATCCTCCTAGATCTGGGCTGAAACCATGGGCTGGAATGGGGAACCTCCCTGGGCCCCTGCTGATGACAGGGTGAACAGGTTGCTGTCTGCAGCATTCCATGCTTTCCCCAAGGACTACATTTCCATAAAAGATGAAATAACCTGTCTGACTGGCTGTCCTGGCCACTTTCCACAGCCTCACACCCTTCCAAGGTTGGGTCCTGTGTCCTACATCTGAAGGCTGGGTAGTGAACAGGGTCAGCAAACCTGCATTCAGCCCTGCTGAGCATGTCTGCAAGTGGGAAAAACTAAGTAGACAGATTCATTTTTCGTTTGCTCAGCCTATGACCACTTCAGAGGCCTTACACTGGAAAGACAAGTCTTCAGGAGCAGAAAATATTGGGAGAGCTGACGAGATCATGGGTTATTCAAGGTGGCATTAAACACAAGTATTCACAGAACTCACCCACAGGGCTTGAGGCAGGATCCTGCAGGCTGGGATGATGCACAGGGAAGGGGAAAAGAGGGGACAGACTTGTTGCAAATGGGAAGAGGGCTGCTCTGCACATCCTGAGATGTTTCTGTGCTCTGCCATGATTGGTATCCCTGTGGGAAGTACCAACATGTAGCTATGATCCTTACTGCTTTTAAGCAGGACCAAGCTGTCATTATATCCTTTAACTGTCTTTGGTAGTTTTAAATTTAGTTCTATATTGATACATTTAAAAGTGAATGTCTCAGCAGCCCTTTGAACCTCATGAGCCTCTCTGGCTAAAGCTCATTTAAGGTTCCTGTCTGATCCCTCCTCAAAGTCTAGGGAATATGCTGACCTTTCTCCTGGCCAGAGGAAACACCTCAACTCCTTTTTTATCCTGCAGTGCAGCTGGCTGAAGGACCAGAGCTGGGGGAAGTGGGGGAGGCAGGGGAGGCAGGGGAGGCAAGGGAGGCAAGGGAGGCAAGAGATATTGGCTTATTGTGGGGAAGTTTGCCCTGTGTTTGGCAGGAAGGATGCCCCCAGGCCTCCAGGAACTCTCCTTTGATACACTGTATTCCCATCCCTCCGTCTATCCAAGGCCTGGAGAGGGACTGCTGGTTCAGCTCAGGAGCTTCGGGCAGTCATCGCAGCACACAGCTGTGCCTCGAGACTCGGCCCTGTGCCTTATCTGCAGTCCTGACACACGGTATAAAAACACAACAGCCAGACTTCAGCTCCTTCAGTGGGCTTTTGGCAGCTGGCTCCCAGCTCCTCCCAGCAGTTCCTGAGTGCCATCTGTTGACTCGATAGCGGTCATGCAAAAAATGGAGAGGAGCCAGGAGAAGGCTGGGTGAAGTGCACTTGGGAAAAGTGGAAGCATGGGACTGAGTGGCTCTGGAGGAGTTTCATGGAGTATAAAAGGAAAAGGAGAGAGGGTTTCAAGCCAAAGCAGTTCCTCCTGGTGGAAGGGCTGATGAAGGGATGCCAGGAATCCTTCTCGGGGCAGGCAGGTTTGCATTTTTTGAAGAATCAGATTATTTCCTTCAGTCTTTGTGTAAGGCAGAGAGACAGAGTCTTACTGATAAAATGTGGGGCAAAACTTCGTGCCAGCTGCTGAGTGCTGTCCTGGAGTGGGGAGATGGCAGACTCCTGGTTCTTGGTGCCAAAACTGCAAGGCCTTGCAGCACACAATTAGAGAAAGGCACTATTCCAGTGTCACAAGCACAAAATGGAGAGGTCATTGCCCTGCTTTCCTTCCTTTGCCCCAGAAAAATCCCTGGCAAACTTTGCCCCGAGCAGAGTAAGGGCTCCAAGCATGCAGCTGGAAGCTGTGCTTAGGGATAGTCAGCGGAGCTCCTGTGCAGCACAGCCAGAGCAGGGCAATGGAGCGAAAACCCCCTTTATATCCCCATGATTCCTCCAGCTTCCAGGCTCTCCTGAAAGAAACTGCTGTCCATCCCAGGGACTGCTCCTTCACGGGCTGCCCAAGGTTAGCAAGAGCTGACACATCCCTGAAGCAGAAACCTCAGAGCCAGCCTGGGTACACTCCATGTGCCCACTGTGCCAAGCAGCTTCAGACATGTCACCAGCCAGAGCACAAGAGAGCCCAGGATCAGGCCATCCCACCTATGGAAGATCTTCTGGGATTTTAAAGAATAAAGAGATTAACTCTAGGGGTGGTGTACAAATTGCTGAGTGAGTAATGAGGCTGGTTTCTCCAGATGCCCTTCCTGTTGTGCATGGATGCAGGATACACTCGCTGTCTGAAGTGCTCTGTCAAGCTGCTGCATGTGGAACATCATGGCCACCAACAGCCAGAGAGAGCAGGATTGGTGTCCTGCAGCCACCCAGGTGGGGGTGTTTGTGTGAACAGGGTTCAGTGTGTCCTGAAGTCCTGTGAGACTCCCAAAATATCATGCATCCAGCACACCCCACTCACTAGAATGGGAGACTAGGGACCTTCTCTGGCTCCTTTCCTTCCCAAATGCAGACCTCTGGGTATTGGGAACCTTGGAGCCAGGATGATGGTCCAGAAGGATTGCCCATAGCCTGATGTAGGCACAGACCTCATGGGAAGGCAGTGTCCGTCTTGGGATTGACACTGCGCTTCAGAGAAAATCAGGGGTTTTGACAGTTTTTGCTGGGTACAGCTGTGGTGTTACTGCAACCCTTCCCAGCCATAGCGCTGGGAGTAATCAAATGTATGAGCATATTCATAACGCCATAAATCTCAGCACATTTGTAGGGTTCTGTTTTCTCCTGCGACTGTCCCAAGGGCACAAGCAGGTCTCCAAACCAGCCTGTTTTGCCCCACTGCTGCAGCTGCAGATGCTGCTCCCTTGGCTTGTCCCTTTTGCCCCTGGGTTTCTGTGTCTGGAGTGTTCACTCGGGGCTCCTGTTGACCTCAGATGATGATGCAGAAGTAGATGCTTGTCATTTGTGCCACTCAGACATGGTAAAGGAGAGCTGAGACTTGTCAGCTCTTTGTATTGAGGTCAGGAGCAGCCGACACTGCCCTGGAGGGAAATGCAGCTGTCCAGGGACATCAGCAAAGGCAAAGGTATCTTCATCCCTGTTTATGGCACTGCTCATTGCTGGAAGAGCTTGGCCACACTGCCAGGAATGGCAGGGACATAGGATGCCATGGCTGTGAGGTCTGGAGAGGTCTGGACAAACTCCTTGTGAGCACTTGGCTTAAGCTTTGATAATTTGAGCATGACATGGGCAGCACAATGGACCCAGCTGCACGTGGTGTTCACCCTGCACTGCACGCAGAACCTGACCTTGGAGTTTGGGGTAATAGTCTCTGTTTGAACCTGAACCTCAGCATTAGCAGAGTGTGCAGTCTCCTTGAGGCCAGGGGCATGACCACCACACAAACAGGATACTGCACTAGTGCTGGGCAAAGTGTTTCCATGAACACTGATTACTTGGATCAACCCAGTCCCAGAGCTGACCTTGTCCCTGTGGCCACCAGCCCAGTGAAAAATGGGATATCACTCCACCCTCCCAAGAGACTATGCCAGCTTGGAAAACCAAGGCATTACCATCCCACAGTTCCCCTGTGTTCCCAGGGCAAGGTAAAGCTTCACATGACTCTGCATCTCTTGCACAGCTGTGCCCACCACAAACCTCTTGACAAGCACTTGGGCTCTAGCAAAGCTCTTGTGTCTTTTCCCCAGTTTTCTACTCACAGCAAAGTCTTCATTTCCTTCATCAAGCCTGAATCCAGAGGCACTGCCTTGGAAATGGTTTCAATTTCCTTTCATCATTGAGTAGCTACTAATTAATATGGGTCAGTCTGTCCCTCTAAGAGCTTTTACTAAGCTATGCTTCCAGCTCCTTAATGCCTCAGCTCTGATGTCCAACAGCCCACGTCATGCACCGAGGAGGGCCAGATTCTGAGTTCTGCAAAGCCTTTGGCAGGTGTCCCTTAAACCACTCCAGGTTTCTGGTCAGACTTCTCAGATTTTGTGAGGAGTTGACCTGCTGAAAGGCCTTAGAGGGGACAGTGGGCAGCAGTGGGCCAGCTTAGTTTTTTTGACATATGAACATAGCAGGGCCCACATTAAGGTTGGGGTGTGCATCAGTGCCTGGGCAACAAAACATTCCCTGGTGTGCTTCCATCTCCTGTTTGCCTCACACTTGATCTGGGTCCCTCAGGATAGAGGGAGAGGGCAGCCAGTCTGCATTGAGGGAGGATGTAGCACACGGCCAGGACACATGACTGACGTTTGTTCAGCCTGGAGGAGACTGAGGGGAGACCCACTGGGGTCTGCAGCTTCCTCTCAAGGGGCAGTGGAGGGGCAGCTCCAATCTTTGCTCTCTGTGACCAGGGACAGGATCCAGGAAACAGCAGGAGCTGTGTCAGCAGAGGTCTAGGTTGGATATCAGGAAAAGGTTCTTTCACCCAGACGCTGGTGGGGCACTGGAACAGCTCCCCACAGAATGGTCACAGCCCCAAGGCTGCCAGAGCTCAAGGAGGGTTTGAACAATGCTCTCAGGCACAGGGTGGGATTGTTGGGGTGTCTGTGCAGGGCCAGGAGCTGGACTGGATGATCCTGTGGGTCCCTTCCAACTCAGGATATTCTATGGTGAGGTTCAGGTTCATGTGGTGACCCAAGATGCAGCAGCTGAATGCTGTTCCCTCAAAGCCCCCCTGCTACTTGTGGCTTCTCTGAGGGTTGTTTTGGCAGCTTTCAGACAGGGGCTTACAGGAGTCCCTCTGCTTTGGCTGTGTGCTTCCTGCTAGTCCTGCTGCTGGCTGGTGATGCCCACCCCACAGCATTCCTCTGCTCCTTCCTGAAAGAAAGGCCCAATTTAACAGCAGGGAAATCATTCCCAAAGAATACTGAAATTAAACAGAAAAAGGCAAACCTGACCCATGTTTTCCCATGCAGGCTCGTGCACACACTTGCACTCACAAGACATCCAGGACCTCAGATATTTCCCGGCCCCGCCAGGCGTGGAGCCAGCCATGCATAACAAACAACACGACCCCGTGAATGGCCACGCAGCGAAGCCAAGCTGTTTGCCTGATCCATCCGTCATTGTTTGCCTGGCTTTTCCCACTTTGAACGAGGGCTTGTGGCATCAGGAAGTTAAAAGGAGTCAGGAGGGGGGAAAAGGGGGAGTGTTTCTTTTAAAAAGAGAGTGAGATTGGAGAGGAGGACACAGGCACTCCAAACCCTGTCTGTGCTTGGTATATTAGGCAGCCAGTGCTCTTGGCTGGGAGCCCAGACGAGGCTTTTGTAATCAAAACATGATCTTGTATGCTGTGCAACCAGTGCTGAGAAAGGCCGTCTGATGGCTCTCCTCTTTTAGCTCTGCTCTGGAATCTGCCGGGCTCCGCCGCTGATGTCCAACATGCACCGAGCTGTGAGTGCTGCCTGCGCGGGGCCTGGGAGGGGCGTGGGCGCTGGGGTCCCTCACCCCGAAAGGCCACGCAAGACCTCGCACTCCCTTCCTTCAGGGTGGCCTTTCGGTGGCTATCGCTTTGCTGTTTTCTTGCTTCGCCTGGCTGCCAGCAGGCACGGGGAGCAAACAAGCCGTACCGCACCGCGGGGAGGGGTGCTGGGGGGGCGTATTTTGGGTGCCGGGGTTTGCATCCCGTGCCGTGGCAGGTTGCGGTGGCTGGCTCAGGAAAATGTGCCCCTTGGGAGGCGGATAACAAACAGAAGCGCAGGCAGTGCTGGATGGTGCCTGTGCTGGTGAGGGCTTCAGCTGCAGCTGTCAAGGAAGAGGATATTTCTTAAAAAGAGCGGATACATTTGCTTACGCAGAAGAGTGTTCGTACGGGCCCGCTCCTGTCCCTATTCCCTCCCCCCACCTCCTGCCTTTCACACTTTCCCAACCCTGCTGCCTTCAAGATCTTGCTGTAGAAGCAGGCGATCATAGAAGTGCGTGGCAAAACACTGCACGCAGAAACGGTCAGGAGCAAAGCGTCCCCCCAGCCCCCCAGGAGCTGCGTAGCCAGTGTGTGCCACTTAGGAGAGGGGCTGTGACACAACGGGATGTCGTCATTTAATTGAAGCCTGAAGCCGATAGCTTTCCATTTTCTCCTTTTGTGACATTTTTATTTGCAATAGAATGAGGCCTCTCGGTCCGTGGCTCTGCCCTGCTGTTGGGGAGGCTTTAGGTTCAGCTGATTGCTGATTCAAAGCCATCGCACATTTGTTCTGCCAAAGCCATTTATAACACTCTGTCGCGGTGACATACGGGCACCTTGGCTCCCCGGAAGAGCTTTACCCTGGGGAGGGCACGGTGGAGCCACTTTCCATCCTCAGCATCAGCTTCAGCACGGGCTGGGGCGGCGGGTTCGTTCCAGAAGCGGAGGAGAGGGCACGGCCCCCTGTTATCGGCTGGCTCGGGGCGGCAGCTGACGAGCAAACGCTGACTGGGCTGAAGTGCACAATGGGTGAGCCCCTGGGAGCAGAGCGTGGGCTCTACACGCTGCTCAGCGCTTCGGCCGCGGGGCCCGGGTGTGCGGGCGAGCGACCACCTCTCGCCCACAGCCCCCAGCATTTGCTGGAACAGGTTGTGCAGAGAGAAACGCCTTAATGGCTTCATTAATATAGGGGAGGAGAAGTGCTGAACACCAGCAAACTTTCCTTCCAGTGACTTGTTTCCAGCTGGAAATGGAAAGACCGCCCTCCCCCCCGCACCAGCCGTCTTGCAGCGTAGACAAAATGCTGACAAATGGGCAGAGAGAGAACAGCCTGACAGGCCTTTTCCATTTTTTTGCTTTGAAAAGAGAAGGGCACAAATACAACCTCTGCAGGAAATTTAAAATTTTTCTCGAGCTGGCAGCTCTGCTAGTCCTCCTTCAAAAGAACCTGAAGATGAAAGGGGTGTGTTTGAGGGCATGCAGCACTTTGATCCCACCCTTAGCAGCCAACACCCCAGTGCTCGGTAAACACTGAACCTGCCAATTTAGTGCTCCCAGAACAGCTTCTGTTCAGGTAAACACCAAATTCGGCTTTAATCAGCCTTGCAAAATGCCCATGGAAGTGTATCCACCCACACAGGCAATCTGCTCACCTGCTGCATACTCGATGATGGATGGCAATGGAAAAGCCATTTGTTTTCCCACAGATCTTGACAAAATCCGCTGTCCAGCAGGAGAATGTGTGGAGGTGGTTTAAATGTTCCTGTTGTCCCACCTGGACACAGATGTGTGCCTGTGTCCCTGTGTCCTGGCAGAGTAGCCCTTGGTAGGGGCTGTTAGATCAGATACGCCTCCCTGGGGATGCCAGGGATGAAGATGGGCTGGTGCAGGAGCTGAGGTCTGTGCCATGAGCAGGTTCTGCTGCCTTTCCCTCACTGATGTCTGACGCCCAGCACGCCTCCTGCGTGCCCCAGAACACCTGAAGGTGAGGGTCATGTACTGCATGCAGATAAGCAGGGTCTTAACTCTGGAGCCCACTGACAGCCATCAAAGTGGGGCAGCAACACTTTGCTCAAACTACTTCATTGCTGAATAAAAAGTGTAAGAAAAGGAGAGGTCAATTCTATCAGGAAAAGGTCAGGGAGAAGTGGTGGGGAAAGACTCTTTTGCTTCCCAGCCTGTCCATACAGAAGGAGCAGATTTCCTCCTGTTGGTATGATGTCTGAGAAGAGCTTTGCTCCTTCTGTTTGCAGGATGCTGCTGTGGATGATGCCGTGTTAAGGAAGAAAGAGCAGAAAGATGTTGAACTTGATAAGAAAATCTTGGCTTTGCGGAAAAAGAATGAAGCGCTGATACGAAGGTACCAGGTGAGTCTGCAGGTCCTTACCTTCCCTGCTCTGATTTGGGGTCCTCCACTCACAGCGTAAAGAAGATTGTCAGCACTGTCAGAATGACTGTGTTCTATAGATATCATGTTTATATTGGAAACACTTGGAGCAGGTGGGCAGAGCTCTGCCTTTAGCTTAGCTTTTAACTATGGCTTGAGTTGCTTTGGAGAGCAGACACTGACGCTTGTGTCACTGCTGCAGCATCTCCTCTCCCACTGCCGCCTTCCTCTGTCTGCATGCCATAACTGGGACACAAGTTGGTCCACTCCCTCTTGGAGGCGGAGGTGGGTCCATTTAGCAGAACTCCTGAACAGGGAAATGAACAGCATCCAGGTACCGGCTTGTGATAAAGTGATACCTGTGTTTCAGGAAATAGAAGAGGACAAAAAGCGAGCAGAACAGGAGGGAATGGCTGTTACCTCCAGGAGGCCCAAGCAGGATGGACTCACTATTACCATCACCAAAGCTCACAATGTAAGTGGTGCCTCTCCTTCACCACGGGCCAGCTCTCACTCCAGTCCTGCTGCAGCAAAGTGACATTTCTGAAAGAGAGCATCCACAGCAAAGTTCTTTGAGGCACAGGAAATAGGTCCTAAGCCCTGAAAAGGGGGGGTAAAGTCTGCAGAGGTGTGTGATCAGAGTGACCTTAGGTGCTGCACATACATTTCCAGCCTTGCCGAGGCACCTGTACCCATGCACACAGAGATAACAGGCAGATGACTGGATATGTGAACAGGCACACTCAGCCCTGGACAGGTTCCAGGGGTCAGCATCACTGAAAATATGTAGGCAGAGGGTATCAAGTGTGTGTGTGTGTGTCTCTGGAGGCATCAGAAGTGCCTCTGAGAATGCCATAGGCTGGGAAAACTTATGGCCTCCTTAGGCTTTGGGAGTGAGAAAAGCAAGTGGCCCTGGGCCAAAGGGTGCGAGTCCCAGGCTTCCTTCCTAACTGGATCAAATCTGTTAAGCCCTGTCCACCCATCCTGGCAGCGTGGGGCTTGGGAAGCCAGTCCTGCCTTAACCCCTTGGTGAACTCCTCTGCCAGAGCTCATGTGGAGCCTGCTGAGCCAGCCCACCCTCCTTTCAGCACTCCGGGTTGTTGGATCCAGGCCAGCGCATTGCTCCCTTCCCACCCCAGCCACAGCCCTCGCCTCTCTTGGGGTGCGCTGCTGCACACATTTTTCTCTTATACAGGACCTGAAAGATGCAATTACCCAGACTGAACACTATGGACAAGATAGCCCAGCCCTCTCGATGGTGAGCACCACCCTCAGCCATCCACTTGGCTTCCAAGGCCACCTCCAGCAGGACTTAGGCTTTCCCAAGCTAACTCAGAGTGCTACAGAAAGAGATGAGGATGACATTTCTTTCCCATAACTCTGGCATTTTATTCTGAAATGTCAGATTTGTAAGTGCAAAGGATTTTTCAGCCCTGCTGTCTTTGTGGGTTTTGCTGCTGAGCAGACAAGGAGCCCCTTGTTCGCCAGGAATGTCACGGCAGTGTGCCGGGCACAGAGAGGTTCCTGGGGGCAAGGTCTGTCTGCTCTGTAGCTGCCTCTCCGCTTGTGTGCAGGTGTGTTTGGGGAAGGGAATCGCATCCCTGAGTCAAGGGCCTGGATTTGCTAATGGAAGTGGTTTGTTTTCCAGGACAAAAGGGTGGTGAGTGAGAAATGGGGGAGCCCCTGTCCTACAAGCCCTGGGTTCGGCATTGGCAGTGAGGAAGAGGAGGAGGAGGAGGAAGCAGATCATATGTTCACATTCAGGATGGGGAAGAGGATGCAGCTGGCTGTTACCATGGACAACAAAGCAAAGGTGAGTAGGGAAGAGGATTCCTCTTACACTGTGGCCTCTCGCCTTACAAAGGGGCTTCTGTTCTGCCTCTCACTTGAGCTTTCTGCCCAGCATGTCACATCCAAAGGGCATAGTTCCCTTACTGTTTCTTTCCTCTCATTTCGCAGTTCTTCAGCACAACTTCAGAGCAGCCACATGCTTCAGTCTCTGTATCTGATTCCCAGGAATCAGCCCTCAGGCCTTGCTGACCCCCTCAGCAGCACCCTCCACCCAGCCATGTGTAGCCAGTTCCCTTTCTGAGGGATCAGTCACCTCATTGCCCTCCCAGCCACGCTGTGTTTAAACGGTGTTGCTGTGCCTGGAAAGAGGGGCTTGCTTGGTGACACTGGTGTGACTAAATGAGGCACCACCATCCTTCCTGTGACCATCACACGGTCCTGGCACCAGAGCTGCTGTGCTGTGCAGAAAACCACTCACATCCAATCCTCAGTAACCCAAATCATTGTCAAGTAAGATGCCCCAAAGGAAAGCCAGCTGCAAAGTTGCACAGACTGGACAGGAGTCCAGGGGTTTCCTTTGTTCCCATGTTCTTTTTCCTGGCACTCCTCGGATGAGTATTTTTAACACTGTCTGTGCAATCTGTGGCATGCCTCAGGCATGAGATGGGCACAGTGCCTCTGTAAGGGGAGTGGTGTAGTTCTGACTAAGCTAAAGGGCTGGTGCCAGCCTCCCAGGTCTCTGTCAGGAGGGAATGACCCAGGACAAGCCCTGTGGAGGGAAGGAGGTGGCTCTGCCAGGCACTGTGGCTCTGACTGTGCTCTCTGCCCCATTGGCTCTACACGGGTGCTCTCCTCGTATGACATTTCTCACTCTGGGAGCTGGGGCACCAAGAACCAGGATTTCCCAATGTTGGACAAGCAGGCTAGGAGATCACCCAGACTGTTAAAATAGGAAACAAGGAAAGAAGACACATGTCAGCACATTAAGCAGAATGTGCCCTCAGGCGAGGCAGCTTAGCTGGAAGTGAAAGGGGTGGGGANGAGGGAGGGAGGGAGGGAGGGAGGGAGGGAGAGAAGAAAGGAGGGAAGGAGGGAGAGCAAAGGGTTTTACACAGAAGATCTGGTGCTCTCCCAGCCTGGATGTGGTTAGCTATCACATCTCTGTTAAGTAACCATTTCCTGTATTTCCTCTGAGTCTTCCTTACCATCTGCTTAATAAATGCAGGGTTTAAAGGCTTTGCCAACACACCAGCCTTCACACCATGCTTTTTAACATCCAGTGGCCCAGGGAAGGTGTCACCTCACTGTAATCCAGTGATTCTCTTTAAGGCTTCTGTTGTGCTTGGGGTGTTTGGGCACAAGGTTCTCTGTGTTGGGTCTCGGAAAGGGCTTTCTCAGACAGCAAGCTGAGGAAGTCACCTTCAAACACCCCAGTGCCAGACCTCCCTGGCAAGGGGTATCTGTGGCCCTGTTATGTGTCTAAAGGTTGAGCCATCACCACCTAAACACTGAAGAGCTCTAGGGAGCAGCTGTTGACTTAGGATGAATAAATGTTTGCTGTACAACTTGTGCATTATGAGCTTGCTGGGCTTTCTTTCTTAATAAAAAATTCTGTTAACTAGAAGGCCAAACACCTCGTATTGGTACTGTGGGTAGGGCAGAGCCAGGCCAGTCTCCAGTTCAGGCTCTAACCTCAGCAGTACAGCCTAGGATTACTGAACACAAAAGCAGAGCTGGACATCCCCAAGGGAATGTGTAACAAGGTTCCCACCGAGTCTGTGCATCTGGGGCTGACAGGACAGGCAGAGCATGGACCACTCCTCCCCCTGCATTAGGCTGATCTCTGCTGAAACAGCAAAATCACACAGATGTGAAAGATGAATAAACAAGAGACTGAAGTTCTGCTGCTGGAAATACTCCAGTGTCTCCTAAAACATTTATCATGTGCTAGGAAGCTCGATGACTGAGAAGCCGTAAAAAAGGTCATGCAGACGGAGGCTGTGCTCAGCAAGGCTCCCTCCACACTAACATCTGCGCTCCTGGCAGAGCTGAGGGAAGATGAGGCTAATGTGAGGCTTCTTGGTATCACGTGTCATGGCGAAGGCCCTATGGCAAGTCTTCCCTACAAATCGGAGGTCTGGGTGTGCTTTTTGCTTTTGAAAACAATTTCGTAGCAACAAAGGGTTCCCAAGTTTCACTGAAGTTTCTTGGGGATTTGGAATGCCTTTTAAATCAAGACTCCAGTATATGTGGAAGCCCAAGGAGGAAAACAGAGTAAAATGCACCCTCCTTTAGAGGGGGAAGCTGCTGAGGTTCTCTCATCCCTTGTGAAGTTGAGCAGACTTCATGCGGATGAAAAGAAAAGAAAAAGATCAGAGATAATGATGGAGATGACTTATTAAGTCTCTCATTTCCTTGTAAGGCAAAAATAAAAAGGCACATGATTGACCTGAAAGATGATACTTTTAAATGAGAAGAAGTATGTATTTTTCTACAAAAGATGTGCTCATTTTATGGAATTGATGGCTGAGGGCACTGGCAGGACATCAGCCAGCAACAAAGATCATTAACAAAATAAGAACCAGATGTAAATCCATGTAGTGAAGTCATGACACTGACACAGACAGCTGGAAATAATATCTGAGAGGGCTAAACTGCCCTTGCTCGAGGAGTTTATAGATCAGTTTTCTAAAGTATTCCACTGCTGAATAAATAATTCCAGAAATATGGACACACAATGACTATGAAATTATGAGTTATCAAGTGCAAATACACTTCAGGGGAGTAACTGCTACCTGGGCAAAGCTGGAGAGAAAGAACCCCTCTGTCCCCCTTCTGTTCTGCCTTCTAGGCTTATGTTCCGAGGTAGCCTCGCATTTTACTGGGACATGTTGTTTGCAGAGGGGACAGCCTCACCTTTGTTTCAAAGTCACAAACACAAGCTCAAAATAAAACCATCCCTCAGTGTTCATGCTGCAGGTCACCTGAGCAGGGTGAATCCCAGCATGCCCACGTTGTGCTCAGCTAAACACACCTCAGTAATATCCCAGATCCCTTAGAGTGGGGTGGCAGCTTTATAAGCCAAGGGGTCCGACTGTTTGGCTCATTTTCTGTTCTGCCAGCCCAAAATCCTTTGCGATTTGGGATGGGCACTCTCCTAGGAGGGCTAATGGAGGTGTCCTTAACTCAGCCTGTCCCTTCCAGGGCAAGAGGATTGTCAGTGAGAAACGCACCGAGAGCTTCCCCGGGACGGGCCGAGTGCCGGACCTGAGCGAGGAGGAGATGGACCATTTGGTGGCTTTCCGACGGGGAAGGAGGATGCAGATTGCCATCACCATGGACAACAAGGAAAAGGTAAGTGCAGTGCTAGTGACTGGCCTGGAACCTATCCGTGGCATCCACTTCTGCTGGCATGAGGAGGCCCAACCACAGGATGTTGGGAGGCACTCTGTGTTAATAGTGTGCAGCTTGTCTCTGCCTTCCACCCCTGTGAAAGAAGAAAGCCACGATCTTTTCCCTCCCCTGTGATCCTAGCTAAAGCTAGAAGGCTCCTAAACACACTGGGTTGATAAGCAGATGCTGTTTTGGGAGGATTGATGAAAGCACTGCCAGATATGGGGCATGAATCTCACCTCCTCTCTATTACCAGCTTCTTTTTGGAGGCACACAGCAGAGTGGGGCTGGAGCAGTGTCCTCCTGACACACTGCACGACTGAAACGTTAACGGAGCTGGGCAATATCTGCTTCTGAACCATGACCTGCTGTGCCCAGCCACCACCTGCCTAGTGAGCTGCCTGAGCTTTGTTAATCTTTGAAACATATTTCAAATACTTCTTTGCAAATACCTTCCTCTTTGCACACACAGAGGCATGTGCTATTTTCCTCTTTGGGAGTTTTCACAGATAAAGAAGAATGTCTGCAGCAAAGAGGGTCAGCAAAGACTGTGTAGGAAATCAACACTTGGAGTGGCTACCAAACACACCCAGGAATGCTGGGAGACGTCTGCAGCCCCTCTCTGGGACAGAGCTGACCATTTGCTGCTACTACCCACGCTCTTCTTCAGCTTCTCCTCCTCCCCAGGGCTTACCTAGGCTCCAAGAGCCCAGGTGCTCCTTTCTTGTGGCTGCCAAACAGCTTTTTGAATGCCATAAACCTCAAATGAGCTGCCTGGTTGAGCCACTGATAACCCCAGAAGTCCTCATGACAGACATTGCTGTTTCAGTCCAGGCATCATCACCAACACTCCTGGGTGTAATGGGAATGTTGTGGCTGTGGCTGTGCTGTTCCTGCCCTTGAGCCTGTCAGATGTACTTCTGTGATGTGCAGGGGCAAGTGTCTTCCTTCTGCTTCCTTCTGCTGGGCTTGTTGAAACACTTGGCTCTGAGGCCATCAAGGCTGGGGCTGTGCTAGGAGAGAGCAGCAGGGGGAGTGCCTGGATGTTGGCTTTAGATCCTGTGCAGTCTTTTAAGTGTATAGACTGCCCTGGAAAAGGTCATCTCTCATCTGCTTTCATAACGGGATACGAAATTTGAGGCTGAGCATCCATATATGTGGTTTTGGCAATGTCTTGCTCACACTGGCCTCAAAGCATCTGGACTCAGAGTGTGGATGAGGGCAGGCCTGAGGCTGCCCTGGCTAAAGCCATAGAATCATAGAAGCTTGGAATCCCAGACTGGTTCAGTCTTGTTCCCCGACAGCTCCATTTGCTGTTCCTGCGTCAGGGGAAGCAGTGAATAGATCATTTCCTGGTCGCTTCCCAAAGCACAGACGATTTTATCAACGTGTTTCATGTCTCCCTTCAGCCATCTCACATAACTTAAGAGATCACCCCTATTTAGATATATCTGCTGAGGACAGTTCTTTATTTCTGATCTTTCTCATTGTCCCCAGTTGTGCTTTTGTTATTTTTACCATATTCTTTCAGTACAAGCAGACCAGAACTGCACATGGTATTGCAGCTGCAGGCTCTCCTGGATGTACTCAGTGGCATAACAATGTTCTGGCTTGTTCCCTATTCTTCTCCCAACAAGTTTGCATTTTCTTTGCTTTTCTTTTCCTAAATAATTGAGCTAACATCTTCAGAGAACTAGTCGCAGTAACACCAAAATTTCATTCCTGACTGATAATAATAGCTCAGGACTCATTACTCTGTGTGTGTGTATACAAGAAGGGGCGTTTTTCTCTGTGTGAGTTATTCTGTATTACTGATATTGAATTTCAGCTGTAATTTTATGATGGAGGCATTCAATGTCAAAAGATCTTTCGCAAGTCTTTCCGGGTAAATTACATTCTTTGCCCTGGATGATTTAGTATCATCAGCAAACTGTCATCCCTCTCTTCAGCTCCTTTTCCAGACCATTTATGAGCATGTTGAGCAGCACATGTTCCAGTGGCACACTCCTGCTAATCTTCTGCCATGGAAACCGCCATTTTCTTGCCACTTTTTCTTTTCTATCCTTTAATCAGTTGTTAATCCAAAAGGGAAACTTCATTTTCCTCCCCAAATCGATCAGCTGCTGGAGAGCCTGGTGGGGTGTCAGTGTTGTCAGCTGGGTAGCTGTGTGTTAGGACCTGAGCTGCGACCCCTGATTCAAGGATTAACTTTCAGTCTCTCATTAACCCCAGCATGGTTCATCCTTTGGGCCTTTTTACCTCATGCCCCAACGGGTTCCCTGCTCTTTTGGGGTTCCCACAAAGGCCTAGGGGAAAGGATCACATCCATCACTCCCCCTCCAGTAGCCTGGCCACTGTCAAATTTGATTCCTCCTCTGTGCACTTGTCAAATTTATCCTATTAAAGTATTTGATGGGTGTCCTTGTTCCTGCACTTTTTCTCTGTTTTTATGCATGATGAAATTCAAAAAAGGAAAAAAAATCCCACAAAACAAACAAGCAAACAAAAAACCGAGAAGAAAAAGACTCCCATTCTTGCTGCCCATGATGCTTCTGGCTAACCCAGTGCTGTCGGTCCCAGACTGCAGCACAGCTGGGGCAGAAGCTGCCAAAGAGGAAATGCAAGGGAAAAAAAGCTGCTCTCATGATCTTCTTTTCTGAGACAAGCCCGGAGCCATAAGTAGAAAGACTCTTTCACTCTCTGTTAGCCCAGGGGGCTGAAGGGACCAAATGAACCTGTTTCCCTGCAGAGCCTATCGCTCTGCTGGTGCTGCTTCACAACCTCCAGTGCTGATGCTGGCTTGGAGGTGCCACATCTGGAACCCAGCTCTGCCTGGCTGCCCCTAAACCTGCCTCAGGGCTCTCCTGCACACAGAGCTGGAGACAGTCCTTCATTTTTAGCCCTAAAAAGCCACTCCATGCTCTGGCAATGTTTCAGGCTCATTAGTACATTAGAGCTGGGAGCCAGCAGCCCAGGACCAGTGGAACACAATGGTTAATAAACAGGTTACAAATCATCTTTTAAATGGGCAGTTGATAGAGCTTCAGGGCTTTTAAATTGTCCTTTTATTAACAGAGTTTCCCAGGATGGTGTATCAGAAATGACTGTAATCAAGAGACACAAAAGCTGCTTTCGGGGACTAACACAGAGGACTCGGTGCTTGCAGAGGAGAGGAACCAAACTTGTGGCAGGAGAAACACTTGCTTTTACATTGCAGATGGGAGGGGAAAATAGGCAGAAAGGGTGGCTGAAAAGTCTTTAGCTCCCTTCAGGCAGCACAATTAAGGAGGCAGATTTTTCAAAAGAGTTATAAGAAAAAAATCCTCTCGTGTACTAGTTTCAAAAATCCTGCCCAGTGGGGAATCTGAGCACTGGAAAAACAGCTTTAAGCTCCTACAAAAATCTCCTCCTGCAGAAGAAATGCCAGTTGTGGTGCTGACACGTGCCTGGAGAAGTGAGTACCAAAAGGTTTGTTTAACTCATCTGATAGCCCTTATTTTTTAAAAAAGAAGACATTGAAGTAGCCCAGAGATGTGGAAGCCTGTCAAAGCTTCTGGAGAGCTGCTAGTACAAACCAGTGCTTGGCTGGATAGTGGCATCAGTACTGTCACCACTGCACGGTGACATTGACTGGGAAAATGTGTGTTCCGAGGTCAGAAAGACCCAGGGGCAGAAGGCATTTGGGATCCCAGGGCTGGTTCGGAGCAGGCTCTGCCCCACCCTGGGCCCCACCCTGGGCCATTCTGGACTGAGAAACAGAAATGCTGGCAGAAACCTCAGGATAAACAACCAAAATCTTCCTTGTATGAAGAGATGACTTCCTTCCTTCCAGGCTTTTGTGTCCTCCTCTTGCTCTGCAGGAATAGTCGCACTAGGGATGACAATGTCTATGCCATTTTTCATAATTTTGGGGGCAGAGAGGAAGAAGGAAAAGGAAAACGTTTTGCTCCCTCTTTGCCTGGGTATGTGGTAATGGCAACAGTGGCTCTGGGGCAGCAGGGCAACAAGAATTCTCTTCCTGAGCCAGTGCAAGACCCAAGCTGACTGCTCTCCGTGCAGCTCAGAACTGCTCTCCTGGTACAAAAGAACCACATTTTTGTGGTCTTCTCCATTTTCCACAGTGCCGTCTGAGAAGCAAAAATAGAAGCAGACTAAGGCAAAAGGCAGCTGGCTTGGAGTGAGGGTGTAACAGGATGGAGGGTTGTGCAGTGTCCCTGTGACCCAGCTTTGTGGTAGGCACCAGTGAGCGAGCATTCCAAATGGGACAGCCACTGGGATGCAGGGCTGCGGCAGAGCAAAGTTTCCAGATTTCTGCCGTTTAATCTCTCTGTAAATGCTCACTTTGGGACTGCAGAGACTCATTCAACCTCTCACTACAGAGTTCTTCAAATGGGGCTGCTGTAGCAGGTGACTTTGAGTGCAGAGGGAGCATTTTTGGTTACATAAGTTTTCACGGCAACATTTTGAAATAAATCCCCATTGTCATCTTTCACCATATCCCCTTTTGCAACAGGCAGGATATGGCGAGGGATGGCTTCTCTGAGCACAGACCCCTCTGCATTTCCCCCAAATCTTTGCTGAAAAATCCCAGGACAATGTAGCTAACATTTTCCTCATTATTTCCATGGATCTGTTTGAACAAACCTCCATTTGTAGTCAGACCAGTGAAGTCGTCATTCACCATGACGTGTAGTGCAGTGTCTGTGAGCTGTATGGCTACACTTCCCACCTGCCTCAGGCTTAGCATCTGTGGGCAATCCCCCACAAAATCTGTCCCCAGCTTGCTCCCTGCAAGATCCCTTGGGGTACATGGGAACAAACTGCAGTGGGGTGAGTTGCCTTGGGAGATTGGGCAGAGCTGCAGGTATCAAGACTGATATCCCGAGTTTCCCTGTAAAACTAAAGCTGGCTCTGGTGAATGCATGGAATAAAAGTCCTGTTTCCAGCCTAGGCTGGACCTCTCCACGCTGTCGCTTTCTGGAAGGGCTGAGCTGGCAGTTCGTGCTGCCACGTTACTCTTTGTGTTTCAGTTCTGCTTGGCGCTGCAAAATGGCAGCAGGACAAGCTCAGCCCCCCACAGCCCTGGCCCTGTAGCTGTCCAACCAGGCAGGCAGCCTTTCCTAAAGGACCTTTATGCTCTGCAGACTGTTTTGTTAGGAGCCAGTGCGATCCTGCCCTGGCCTGTGACATGATTTTGTCTCCATCATTAGTCCCATGTGGGGACAGAGAACCCCTGGCTTGGCCCATGTTTGGTGTCTGTGGCTCACTAAGACACAGGTGCTGATTGTCACCTCCAGGCACAGGAATATCAGCACCAGAGCGCAGTTTGCCAGTCTGGTGGCAGCATGGGTAAACTCTGTGGGAGCAGGGATGGACTCTGGTAGAAGGATGGCATGCTGGCTTGGGACTAAAATCATTCCTAGTTTGACCATGCTGGGTTGTAGCTGCACCTCAGATAGGCTCCCAGATCTCATACAGTGGAATCCAAATCTGGAAAGGTACCTGAAACTTGGTCTGCCTTGGAAAGAAACAGGACCATGCAGGACACCACTCTGCTTCCAGCTTGGGAGAAGGAGGGACCTAAGGGAATGTTTTTCTCATACACCCCTTGCTTTCTGACTTCTTTTTTTCTACATCGGTTTGATTTGGGGCTCCAGAAACAATCCTTCCTCTTTTGCTGATCTTTTCTGAGCAGTTCTTACATGTCCTGGTGGGCATAGAGTCTGGCATAGATTCCCCTGCCAGGAATCCTTGCTTAGTCCTTGAAGTAATTCCTGTGTCCATTGTCTTGCAGGCAGAAGAGCGGAGAACAGCAGAGAAGAGGAGATCAGACAGTGACAGAGGCCCAGAAAGTGAGCACAGCTGGAAGGTGAGTGGGGCCCGTGTCCCTTTGTGGGGACCCTTGTCTTGGAAGAGGAGGCCAGTGGAATGTGCCTTCCCACCATAGTCATAAAGGAGATGATCTCTGCAGTCTCTTTGGACCCAAACCATCCTGTAATTCTGTGAAGCAGCAATGTGCTCTGACGTGCTCCCACTGTTCATCCCTCTCCTCATCCAAAGCTTTGCTGAGCAGCTGACTCACCTGGAGCAAAGCAGCACTGGAAAGGCGACAGGGACCTGCCTCCACACCTTGCATGGCTGCTCAGGCTCTTCACACAGCTGCAGGAATGTTAGGAAGGGTAACATGCTCATCCCTGTGGCAGCACAGCCTTGGCTGGTTCCTGTCCCAGAACCATTTCCTTGTGGATTGAAAAGCTCAGGCTGTATTAGCTACAGCTCCTCACTTCAGCCGGAGCTGAGTAGGATGGAGGTAAATTAAAGCACAGGCCTTCCCACTGACTGTTTAATGCAAAGCCTGGAGACATGCTGGCTCCCCCGAGCCTGCAGATGCTTTAATTAATGGAGCACAAATAGAATAACCCTACCTCAGTGTGATTCATTAGGAGGACACAGATGGGCTCTCAGACACTAATTCCAGCTGAGCCCCCCAGAGCAGGAAGGGGGATCACTAGAGCCTGTGGTCCAGCTAACTGCAGCTACGCTGTAATTGAGGTGAGGGACCGGCTCCTCCTGCTCCATCAGCCCCCAGCCACTTCTGCCCCTCCCCACAAGAGAGCACAGGCATCAGCCTCAGTCCTTCCCTTCCTTTTGGCTTTATGGATGCCTCGGGGTCCATCCTGGCAGGACCCACTGTGCCTTACCATGGGGCTGGAAGCGGTGGGGAGCACCCCCAGGCTGCCGAGGGACAGTGCTTGCCCTGGCTTTACCCTGCTGTGCCTTGCCTTTCCCTGGACCTCATCTCTCCCTCCCTGGGGACACGGCGTCAGGTCCCCAGCTCCTGCCAGCTGAGGAATGGAGGAGCAATTGGTGCCACCCCAGCTCCGGCCCACGCAGGTGGGTCACCTTGGTAACAGGGCTTTCAGTCCCTCCTTCCTGCTGCTTCTCTTATCCACAGTGCAAGGCTGAGGAGTTAATTCCTCTTTGGGAAGGTGTGAGGGTGGCTGGCGTGGAAGTACACGTGTGCGAGGTGATGAATTACCCTCTGGTAATTAGCACCCCAGGACTCGGCTCAGCACTAAGCTATTCCCTACACATTGTTGCTTGACAACACACCACAGCCTCTCGTCTCCTGCTTCCACCTCATCCATTAACATGACAGCTGGGCTGCTTCCCCCTACATGCTCCATCAGTTCTGAACTGTCTTTCCATTAAGCTTTAAATTTTTGAGCAGTGTCAGCCCTTAACTAGTCCACCATGAGGAGTGACAAACCAAGAGCCTGACAGTAGTGAAGGTAAAGAGCCCTTTTGCTCTGGGAATGCTGCCCTTGGGCACAGGGTTGGCCACAGCTCTGTGACTGTGGTCTCCCACGGATGCCTCGTGGTCACAGAAGGCTGACTTCCTTCTCTGCCTTCTCATTCTGAAGGTTTTCATAGGCATAACTTTGATTTAAGAGTCCCAAAGTCTTCAGATTGGGGACTCATCATTCAAAGCCTGTTGAGCGATGTTGCAAGTACTCTGGGAACTGGCTCTACGCCATAAGTTGACCTTAGCAAACCTGCCTCAGTTTTCCCCTCTGTAGAGCCAAAGAGCTCCAGGACTGGTGTGTTGAGGCTCTGGGTAAAGCAGAGCCCTGGTGTGTGCACGTCACTTCCGACAAAGGAGCTGACCTTGTCCCAGGTTGTTTTCAGATATTGCTGAGCATTTGTGTTGGTGACAGTACAAAGTACCCTGAATGCAGCTGTTTCAGACAGTTTTACTAACCAGAAGCTATTTTCCCTCCACCAGGATGGTGGGAAGCCAGTCCAGAAGAGCCCCGGAGAGCTGAGTTTCCCCATGACAGGCCGGGAGCGCTCGGAGTACATCCGCTGGAAGAGGGAGCGAGACCAGATCGACCTGGAGCGCCTGGCACGTCACAAGAATGCCAAGGGCGAGTGGCGACGGGCTTGGGATGTGGAGAAGTCAGAGCACATGTAGGTCCTTCCCTGTCCCAGGGTGCTTTGCCTGCAGCAGGCCTAAAGCCACGCGTGGGGTCTTGTGCAGATACTTAATCCCATGCTGCCATGTGCCTGATCAAATCCACACTTGATGCCTCTGCCTCCCCCGACCATGCCCATAAGTGGGTTCGGGTATCAGAGTGATTCTCATGTTTTCATCCTGCCGTGAGCTCTCTGACCCTGAGAGGGGATACCATGTGCTGAGAAAGATTGCCTGCCTTTGGTCCAACCAGGATATGAACTGTGGGAGGGAGGGCAGCATGAACCAAGGCTCAGTCTGCATCTGGAGGATCCTCCCCACTTCCACATGAACAAATCCAATGCCAGGAGGGTACGGGTGCTCTTCAAGAACCAGGCATGGACAAACTTGCATTGCTAGACCACAGGCTCTCTCACTGCCCCCACCTGTTTTCAAGCACAGGAGAGCCCAACATGCCTAAATCCTCCCCGCCCCATAAACTGAGCTTGTTCGGGCACTGCGGGGCAAGGGCGTCACTTCAAAGGGGCACTCGTGTGATACAGGGGCAATGCTGGGAACAGCAGTGTGGGACAGCTGGGAATGGGGCCAGGCACGTCCCTGCCTCAATCACTGTCCCTCTGACTGTGCTGGTTCAGCTGGGTCACACCAGCTAGAGAGCTTTGGAGGATGACTTGGCACCTGCAGCAGGATAAGCTTCTGGTAGGGTGTGGAGTTAGGGAATGTTACAAAGGTTTGGTATAGAACAGTTTGTACTGGATGAGTCGGTGGGAAAATCCTTTGGCTGAGGAATGGGACCAAACACATCAATTTTCAGTCACTGAGGCCCCCATAATTAGGGGTGAATTGACTAAGTGGATGCTGAGTGTTAATGGCAAGACAGCCCTGAGCCCTACTGTTTTTCCAAAAATCCATTTTTAAGAGAAAAGCCATAATATAAAACAAGCAGGACTAGAAACCAACCAAATGAGTCTGATTTGAGATGACAACTCCTGAAGCTACTTCAGATTGTGTTTGGAAGCTTGGGAAGCTGCATTTGAGTGTAGTACAGCTACACTACATCTATAGGATGTTCACAGAATTTAATATGTACATATGGGTTCTGATGTGAAGGTTTTAGAGGTTCTCCGTTGGGGTAGAACTGCGTCACAGCCTCCGTTAGCACACACAGCTTCAGCTGCTGCTGAGAAACCTGCACAGGTTTGCCCGTGGGCAGGTGCAGAAGGGCCAAAGGCCGGAGCCTGCCTCGTGCCAAGGGCTCCTGCCCACGCTTTGCACACTGAAGGAGGATGGTCAGGTCTGACAATGCCTGTTTTTAACCTGCAGGTTTGAAGAGGACTTTGTTAAGGATGGGGAGCCAGCCTTGGATAATCCCAGCAATAAGAAAGGTTGGCAAGGGACACCTAGACTCTGTCCTGACGCTAGTGAACGCTGATCGTGCGCATCCCAGTGCCGCAGCAGCTGCCGTGGCTGTCAGCTGTGAAACTCTGCTTTCCTGGGCAAACGCCTCTGAGCTGGGGGCTCAGCCCTCCCTGCTGGGCAGAGGGCTCAGGGGATGGGTTTGAGCAGCTGGGTGCTAGAGCTTTGGACCTTCCCAGGGAGAGCAGTGGCTTCTGTAACCTGGTACAACACGGTGTGGAGGCTCAGCCCTGCCTCTTTTCCCACACACTGGTTTAAGAGGCAATCCTATTCCAGAGCACATCATCTCTGATCCCTGTGGCACATGCTGGCTTCTTTACTAGAGTAAGTCCATCCTGACTCCTGTTCCTCAGGAGATGGACTGGCAAAACAAAGCTTCTCCCTGTGACACCCTATTTGAACATTAGGCTTTCTGCTGCCTGTCCATTAGACTGCCACTCACTTTGGTGCATCCATTCCTGTGTCCATGCAGGGGGAAGAAATGCAAGGAAATTCCAGCACAGGTCCTTTCCTCCCAATGGGAGAGGTGAGTAAACCACAGGATTCTGTTGTGTCATCCCCCCAAATGCAAGCACCTCTGATATCCCTCAGGGAGAGGGCTCTCTCCAGGCACTTGCAGATTTGGAGAGCCTTTTGCAACATAATCACGTGGCTGCTCTCATAGCTGTGTGCAGGGGAGAAGAAGTCTTCCAAGAACAGCACAAGTGAGACTGTATCCAAGGAATAAGATTTAAAGTTAGAATTGGAATTTGGAATAAAAAAAACCAGACAAGAAACACCCTAAATTCTCGATTTGTATTTAATACTTTAGAAAAATATATGTGTAGTTTGCACACAGCTTTGGAGGCTTCTCACTCCAGAGGTCCTTTCCAAGGATACGAGGGTGTCGGCCTGTTCAGCAGTCCATCAGCTGCTTCTGCCTGCTTTTGCATGGCATTTCCAACCTGTTTTTTAGGTGGAGGACATCATGGAGTGAATGTGAGCGACCCTGGTCCGAAAGCAGTGCCTGCTATGAGCAGCCGTGCCAAGGGGAAGGACAGACTGACAGGCAGAGCCAGAAGGTGAGGAGCTGGCAGCACTGCCATGGTGTGCACGTCCACATCTCGCTCCCTGCCTCCAGGGCCTCACTACCCTCACAAGGAAGTATTTATTCCCAGTTTCCCACCTAACACTGCTCTCTGTCAGTGGGAAGCCATTCCCCCTTGTTCTGTCACTCCAGGCCCTTGTAAATAGTCTTTCTTCCAAGCTACTTCAAAGCGATTTTAGCCTTCGGTATCTGCTTCTCTGTCTGCTGTCATGGAGACCCGGGACACTCGGGCACTGTGGACCGAGCAGGACCAGACTGTGGCAGGCATCACCACAAGCAAACTCTATCTTCTTAGTCTGACGCAGCTGTGTTCTGGCACTTGGAGTTTATATTTTCATTACAATTAGAATTACAGCAACCAGTTCATTAAGATTTAGTGGTCTCAAAGGAGTGTGTCTGGATGGGCCTGGACAAGGGGCTCAGACAACGAATACATGGCCCTGATAGGAATCCCTATCTGGGTGTCAGGCAGGGACACTGGCTTTGTAAGAACTTCAAGGCCTAAATTCTGATTACTTTTTCTTGACAGGTGGGATGCAAAAGAAGGCGAGGACATGTCTTTTCTGAAGGATGACCTTGATGGCCAGGTGAGTTCCTGAGTTTCAGGCTGGCTGTTGAGTTTTCTCAACACATGCACTATCAGGAAAATTGGAATCTCTAATCCATTCCAGAGCTGGGAGATCTCTGTTTTTGGGTAAGTGTACCCATCGCTAACCCTCCTGACATGGCATGGTGTGACATGACAGCAGCTTCACTGCTTGCACTGACCCTCTGTCAGCACAACCACCCTATGTATTCTGGTCCCTGGACACTTCTCCATCTACATCCTTTTACATCCTTTGCAAATTTTTCAAGTTTTGAGAACTGTCATAGACAAGAAATACAGTATACTGGTATTTTAATAAGCTAAACTTAATCTGTCCTTTGTTTCTCAGAGGAGCCTTGCTATGGACAAGCGGAAGAGCAGAGGTGATGAGGGGGTGGAAGAGAACTGCACAGCTGAGCTGGAGGAAAAGGGGAAACAGCCAAATCTCCAGGATCACGGGGCCTCCTCCTCACAGCGGCTGCGAAGCGGAAAGGTCCAGCCTGCCCACAATGGCCAGAAGGAGGAGCGGAGGGGAGTGAGGGGCTGCAGCATGGAGGCTTCCACGGCCAGCACCGGGGACTCAGAGCCAGGGCCCAAGACAAGCAAGGAAAGCATTGGGGAAGATGCCAGTGGGAAGCCTGGATCTGCTGACATCTGCCAGGAGAAGGAGAGCACTGACAGCACTGCTTCACAGAGCAGCCTTCCCAGCACTGTGCAAGCCACCGGGCCTGGCAGCGGGGAGGCCTTGTCACTGCCCGTGGGAGACAATGTAGAGGGAGCTGCACTGGAGAAACACCCGGCTTCAGAACAGGAGTCCTCTGAGAACTCGTCCAACAGCCACGGAGGAGAGCTGGACACAGCAGTAGGAGACAGACTGGATGCAGATCAAGGACAGCTGGTGAGCAAAGAAGGGGAAGAAGTGACCCAAATCACTGCTCTTGAGGGACAGGCACTTGCACTGAAAGGAAGTGAAGATGCTGAAGGCACTGAACACCGAGAGCCTTCTCCCTCAGGGAAAGCCAACTCTGACAAGACTGTTGTACCTAAGCAGGACACGGCAAAATCCCAGTCCGGGGAAGGGGACCAGCTTGAGGACTGCAAGGACAAGGACAGTGGGGACATTCACAACTAGCAGAGATTGTACCGGCTTGCCTGAGACATAAGGTGAGTTATTTCATTAAATGCTCTCAGCCATAGTACAGGGCCACAACTCTATTTTCTGTGGTACAGTGGCATCATACCAGATTCCAGATGTTCAGAAATGTTCATTAGCAGTGCTATTGATCCCTCAGGTAATTAAATCTGTGCATCCCAAAGGCCTGTCCTGAAGTGGGCAGGGAAGGAATGGAAAGTCAGACAGGAAAATCTGAACAGAAATCTGGGCTGCTGAGGCTGGTTGATGACACATGTTAATTAGGGCTCATACTGAACTATTCCTGGGAAATTATGACCTTAGAAAGGATGGGAGGGATAACCTCAGTGGGATGAGTTTATTTCTGTCTCTGAGGTGATCACAACTTGCGATCAGTGTTGTCCTTCCCCAAAACACTTTCAAAGCCACAGGGGCCCACCTTGTGGGCAGAGCTGGGGAGAAGGTTCATTGTATGTGGGATTCTCTTCCCAATATAAGGTCTGTGAGTGCTACAACTTTGAATGATGGATGGTGACACTAATGTGCAGGGCAGTGTATAAATACACAGGGCGAGATGGTTCCTGGGGCAAAGGCACATGAACCAAACAGAAGGGAGGGAGAACAGAGCTGGTTATGGAGCAATGCTCCAGGTTTTACACAGACAATTTTCTTCCATAAAGGCAAATGCAAAGCCAGGAGAAGAAACAAAGGATGACAAGCACAAAGGTAAGGTAGAAATTAGGAGGAAGGGGAAAGGAGAGAGGATAGAAGCTCTTTGCAAGGTGTGTTTTTCCAGGTAATGTCCCACAGAGCAGGACATCACACTAACCAGAGATGAGCATTTCCAGAACGCAATCCAGCCTGCCTAACACCGGAGTGGCTCTCAGGACACTCCTGCCTCACTCCTTCACAGAGGCAGCAGCCCTGTTCCTAAGTAGGCACTTGAGGCAATGAGCTGCTCAGAGCCAGGCAGGCAGATCTCCATACCGAGTGCCTTTCCTGGATTCCAGAAGCTTTTCTGCAGACCCTACACAGCAGTGTGTCCCCCGGTGTTGCTCAGTATTCCTCCCAGAGGTACAAATGAGCTTAGGGATGAAGTGGCTAAGCTGCTAACAAAGACTTTCCTTATAATCCAATCCATACAAAAGGCAGAGAGAAGTGCAAGCGTCATAGTGATTTCAAAGAGGCAAAACATCAAGAACCAGCAGGAACTGGTTCTATGCTTGAACTAAAATTCCTTTAAGTGAGAGAAATTAATTCCAACAGCATTTAGGAGAATGTTATGAAACACCTGGATGGACATAGTGGGAGATTACTGTCCAGCCACGCCTCTCCAATCTACCGAAATTCCCACCAAATTAGAGGATGAAAGAATTAATGACTACTTTGCTCACTCGGATAACTTTAATTAGACACCAGCTAAGAGGAAACAATAAATTAGCGTAGTACATTTTCATCTCAGCGATGGAGATTCCTATGGTTTGGTAATAGGGCCCTGAGTCCACTTCAGAGCTCAGCCGGTATCTGTAACATCTGTAACATCAGTGATAACGATGTGCTGTCCCCCTGCCCTGCTCAGGGACTCCACGGGGCCCATGTCCCACTCACATTAAATGCAGATCTCACATCCCTTCCTGCACAACCACAGCTCTGTGCAGCCACCACGTGGGTTTCACAGCTCCCCCTCCCAATGTCTATTTATGGCACTAAAAATCTCCAGCACCTTCAAACCAGTGGGAGATGCTGTGCAGAGAAGTGTGGTGGGGCTTTCATCCTTCGCTTCAAATAACAAGAAATAAATATTTACTTGAAGTGCAGGACTGGAATCCCTGGAGAATGTCCAACAAGTCCCCGAGAAGTAAACGATACACAAAAACCACAGAAGCTTTTCCCTGAATTCTCTTGAGAAAATTAATCTTAACATCTTTAGAGAAAATGCAGCTGGGGGTAGATTTCCAGAGCAGCTCCAGGGATCTGACCTTGCAGCACTGGCTGACGTAAAGAGGAGTGGGGCAGGCAGGGCCTGAGTGCTGCAGGATGGAGAAGGTCAGCAGAGGTCGGCTCTGATGCAAACCAGTGCCCAAGGTTGGTGCAGGAAGCAGCACAAGCAGAAACCTGCGCTTCCCAAAACAGTTATGCAGCTGCGGAAGAACAACCAGCTTCCTCGAGGGCCAGGAGACAGGAAGATACCATCTGCTGGTATGTCTGGGGAGTTGGCCTGGCACTGGCAGGGTCAAGGGCTTGCCTTGGGTAGCAACCGCTTCCCTGGTCCTTCCTGCAGCCCACACCACCCTCTGGAGCCCACTGCCATGCCACGGGCTTTTCAAATTCCCAGAACACCTCTGAGTACCACCTACATGGAGAGCTTAGTCTCGATGGAGAGTCAGGAAGTGGGACTTGACACAGTTGTCTCCATACCTCGAGTGATGGCACCACATGGGAGGACAGTGTTAACATTGGAAAACAAGGGGATTTCTGTGACAATGGTGCAAGCACACACAGAGAAGGACTCCAGGGCTGTTGAGGGAATGTTGTTTACTCTGGGAAAATGAAGGCAGAAAGCAGTGGAGTTGTGACAGAGATACAGAGAGTTGTGTAGATATGGAGGTAGAGAACACCAGTGAAGGGCAAGAACATCCAAGTCAGAACACAATGCTGGGGCAGGGACCAATGTATTGGAGAAGCCTAGGAATAAATATGGGAAAATTAGGAAAAGGTGCTACCTGTCAGAGCACTTGGAAGCTCGCCACAGCTGTATCCTGAGGGCCACTTACTGGTGCTTAACGCATCTAAACATAGTTCAGGGCTTTGATGGGTGAGCTGCTGCCATTCCAAACACAGGGAACGGAGCTACTCTTGTATCCCGCAGTTGTTCCTGCTATCCCAGACCTTCACCAGCTACATTCAGCTGCAGCTTCAGGGAGTTCTGCACTCCCCCATCACGTGGAGCCTAACCAGGAGGTCCCACAAGGGCCTGGTGTTGGCTTGGCTGTGAAGGCCATCCCTGTGACATGCCCCAGCCAGGCAGGCTGGGAGGTGTGAGACAGGCACTGGTGATCTGCATCAGTCCTCTCCTGTGACACTGACAAACAGAGGGAATTCTGCCACCACAGAATTTCCACTCTTCTGGCAGAGCTCAGGCAGCACCCAGGGCCATTGCTGTCCTGAGCCCCAGCTCACAGCCAGCCCAGAGCTGCTCAATCTCCCACAGACCCAGGAGTTACACATGGGAAAGAGGATACAGTGGGTAATGTGAGAAAGGCTAATCACTCTGGCTAATTACCAAGAGAAGCAATGACTTTAAAGCCCACCAGTGTCTTGGCAGTGAAGACTCACTCATGCACGGGAAGAAGGTGTCTGTATGGAAAGGATAATACTGCAAAGCAGGGAAGGGAATTGTCTCCCAGCACTGAAACACAGTCAGAGCCTTCTGCAAGCATCAGTGATCAAATAGATTCACAGTAGGGACAGCTCGTGCTGGAGTCAGCTCAGACTCATGAACCAGATTATATTTGGTTATTATATACAATATTTGGACCACCAAGTGTGACTGACAGTCTGCTTCTGGCTCTTCCCAGTCCCATTAAATCCCAGTGTGCTGCCACAGCTTTGAGCATCCCCTCGGCAGCAGGATACAGCAAGCCCTTGCTGCTGCACAGACGGAAGGAATTAAGTCTCCAGCAACAATCTCATTTCAGCTGTACACAGCATCAATTGTGTCAGCACCTCGAGTCTGATCTCAGTGCAGATCCTTATTAAAGATCTGTGCCTCTGTCTTTAGATGATTCCTTGAGATGTTTCTTTTTTATGCAAGCCAGACTTCCTATGGCCTCTCCTACCTTTACAGGATTGAATATCTTTTTGTTATATCCCCTTCCTGACCTTTCTTGGGAGCTTTGTGTGCTGAAATCTGCATCCGCAAAAGGCAGATCTGTGGATTTAAACATGGATGAAGAAAAACGCCAGCTCAGCAATTCTGAGCAGCACCCAAGCATCTGGCAACTAGAAAAGAATAAAAAGTCTGCCTTTCCCAATTAAAATCAGCGTGTCTGGGTCTGGAGGCAGCTCTACAACAATAGGCTTCACTCACAGGATAGTTTTTCCTTAGGAAAAGCCAATTTACCCTCTGCCCTTGGGGGACACAAGTGCACCCCCAGGCCAAGTTGACCAGGAAGGATCACAGAGCCCTACCTGAAATCTTGGTGCTCCAGGTGCTGAACCAGCATACACAAAACTATGTCAGAATTGATGTTCCTGAGATATATGTGAAGAGAAAAGTTGATTTATCCATTCCAGAGGAAGACTGAGAGTGTTTAATCCAGACTGGTAGAGTCAGCTCATCCCCAGGGCTGCAGAGCCCCCACTGCTCCTGTCGGATTTGGCAGCAGGTATCTGGGTTATGCCCCAGTGGTGCCTCCCAAGCAGCCCCAGCCGTGCAGGAAGGGCAGGGTGGAACTCAGCAGACATTTTAATTTACAGCTCAGCAGTTCCCTGGAGACTGATAATCCCGCGGCTGTCTCTGCTCTCGTTTTGCAGGATAACGTGCTGGAGGCGGTGGAGGAGAAGAGGAGCGCAAACTTATCCTCACTCTTTTACCTTCTATGAAAGCAGCTTTCAGCACCTGCCCAGTGCCCTTGAGCACCTGCAACACACGGGATCCCCATCACCACCCCCGCTCACAGATCTGGCATCCCCCTTCCCTATCTGTGTGTCAAAGGACAGGGAAGGGTGCACACACTCCCACCCTACAGAGAAAACACCATCACGTATCTATCTGTTTGGCACACATTGCAGCTGCATGGCAAGCCAAGGAAATGTCTACTGGATGCACTTTATTTTATTTAATGACTAATTCTGTTTAAAGTTACAGTTTGGGTTTCTGGGCACACCCCCCGTCCTCTCCCCAAAAGCTGGAGGGGCCTGCACATACCAGGGGCTGTGCCAGCAACTGGAACAGCAGCAATAGGTGACTGGCAAAGCAGAGGGGTGAGGTGTTAGGGTGTAGTTCATTAGGTGGGTGAAGAAGTAGTGTTCAGAGCTCTTGTACTAGACGTTTGCACGTGGTTGAAGTGTTGGCAGAGGTGTACGCTAGTGGCAGGGGCTGCAGGGCACGAGTGGCATGGATGGATGGATGGATGGATGGATGGATGGATGGATGGGTGGATGGATGGATGGATGGATGGATGGATGGATGGATGGATGGATGGATGGATGGATGGATGGATGGATGGATGGATGGATGGATGGATGGATGGATGGATGGATGGATGGATGGATGGAGAGCTTCTGACAAGCACAGATCAACCCCAGCATGTCCTCCTTGAAGAGCCTCCAGCTCTCCTCCCCTTAGAGGCTGAGGAGCACATCAGGACAATGCTTTGTGCCAAGGAAGGTGGCTGCTCGGGTGCCAGCTGGGAGAAGAGCTCAGCAAACGCCGTGCCCCCTTCCCAAGGGTAGCTGCTTCCCTGCAGCATGGCAAGGAGGGGGACAGCACAACAATCTTCCTCCTCCATCACACTGCCCAAAGCAGCTGGCAGCAGGATCCAGGCCAGACTGGAGCTGGAGGTCCAAGACTTCGTAACAAACATTTTCACCTTCCTGGTTGTGCCTTCCATAGCCTTGTGCTTGAAGAAGAGGGCAGGAGTCCTCCCTAAGCTGCCCCGCAGACCTTCTGACCTGGCCTTAAAGACACCTTTCAAATGGAGGATCTGGAGGAGCATTTACAAACACAAACATGCAGGAATTCTAGCTGTTTGGCTTTCCAGTTAACAGCAAGCTAGGACCTAGCTGGAACATAGCTACCAGTTAAGGAGAAGGCACAAGGAATAACACAACATAATTTCTGACTTCTGAATGACAGAGCAGAGTGGGCATCACCCTCACTTTGAGGTGCTGCTCTAAAACTTGATGACAGAGTAAATGTCCCTGGGACAGGTGTGTGTGGAGACTGCCTGGAATGTCCCGCAGGACGTTGGCTGACCAGGCTGGCAGGCTGCCCTGGAGATCAGGTTGGCACGTGTGGACTGAAATACTCTATGCTGCTTTAATAAACTAATATTTGCACAGACAAACATTTGGTTTTCCACGTGACTTAGACCCGTGACACCTATCATGAAGCACAAGCCTGGGAATTTCCTCCCTGTGCCAAATTCAGGAGACTTTACTGGCATCACACCAGGTATTATCAAGAAACAGAGCGTGCAGCTTTTGTGTTTTATCAGTAGAAACATCAGTAGAAACCCCACCAAAGCCCAGACTGGGTTTATTTGGACTTACCCAACAGATAAAAGAACAGATAAATAGGAGATTGTAAAAGTGCTCCAGGTCCTGGAGCTTCTCCATCACTGTTAAAGGCTGATTTTCCTTATCTGACTGGCTCAAAAACCTGCTTCCAATTGTTTATTTTTTAATTTATTATCATTTTGTACATCAGGTCTCTGACCTCACTCTTGGTCCAGTCAGACTGAGTCATTACCAGCATTTCCCAGGAGCCAACTTGCCTCATGGTCCATGGTACACACAGTCTCAGCTCAAAAACTGTTGTGCCCCAGGAGCAGTTGGACACATGGCCAGGCAAGAATTTTACATTGCCCTGGTCCAGCACTGTGTTGAAGAGATAAAAACCCTTATTGCCCTGGACTCCATTCTGAAAGGAAAACCATCACTGGTCCTCCATTCCCTCCTTTTTTCCTTTCTTCCAAGTGACTTAGCAGGTAACAACACCCAGGAAGGACTGAGTCTGATCCAGGCTTCAGGGATGGGACTGGACGGGTTGTGCCTGTTCTAAGCGTATTTTTTCCTGCTCATTAACATTTTGCTTGATGCACTTTGTTTGGTGCCTGGGTTGTGATTTTTCAGACAACTGTGGCTTAGCTCTTTCTTCTTTATGGTGAGAGAAAAAACTGAAAAGTTGACAAATCTGATGTGGAGGGATTATTTATATGAAATAAAAGTTGGAATGAGGAAAAACCTCCTGTTTCTTACTGTTTCTCAGTTCCACATGTAAAGTTTTCCAACCTGGATCAGTAATCCCCACTTTTCAGAGCAACAGCTCCAGTTCAGAGTGCTGATCCTTTTGGGAAGCACTGAACTCCTGAGCTAGCTCAGCTCCCTCACCACAGAAGCTCCCTGCAGCAATGCCAGGAAGATGAGGATCACTTTCTCACTGAGGCATCAAAGCCACCACCTCATCACCACTGCACTTTTCTTGCAAGCAAACGTAATGGCAGTTCACAGAGTTCAGAGTCACTGGCCTGCACAGGTACCCATTCCCTCCCAGCAGTGGCTGGTAGCTCAGGGATTTGGTGGGAGTTATTCCAGCTTTTCCAGACACCAGGGGAGCAGCAGCATTCCCAGGCAGAACGCTTTTTTCTTCAAACCAAAGGATCAGCTTGCCACCAGACGCTGTTCTTTTCCTTAGAAATTTACGATCCATTTCAACACAGCAACTCCGTAGCTAAAACTATCAGAATTGATCCCAGACTAGTGAGTCAGCTCTTGCATAAAGAATTTAATTTAAAAAACCTTCAAGCCAAGGACAAAAGTACATCTGGATAAAGTTGGAGATACTTGTTTCCAAAGCAATTACTGAAGGAGGCAGTAACACAAAATCTTGACAGCAGTTCAGCTCTGCGTCCCTACCTCAACAAGTCCAATATCTGCAGCAGCAGCATACACACAGGTCACTAACCAGTAAAGCCCTATACAGAGTCTCTAGATGTAAAAATAATAGAAAATGTCACTGATTTTTCCCACCAATCTCCCCCCAGATAAACTGGTTGCAAATGGCAGAGGGGAACGGCACTTAGCCATCAATTTTGTATTTTAAGTGCGTAATACAACAGCTAGTGCTTTTCAAGTCAATGAGAGGCCCAGAGCAGCAGCAGGATACAGCACTGCTGGGAAGTTCAGGACATTGCCTGCTGCCTTCCCTGGACAGGTCGTACAGCAGCAGCTCAACCAGCTCCCAGGCTCCACAGGCACTGGCAGGCACTGGGAAGTGCGTGGGCCATTCCTGCTCACACCATCTCAGTGCAGTGACACAGCACCTGGCCAGCTTTCCCAAAACTGCCTCTGAACACCTGTGGAACAGCCACAAACCAAGCTTCATCTCCTTAGCTTCATGTTCCAGCTCGGCTGTGACTGTTTCTTACCCATTCCCCTCTCCGTGTGCTCCAGCAGCTCCAGGACTCAGAGCCAGCCATCGGTAACTCTGCCCAGAGCAGCCCATCAAGATCAGCTTCGACTTCTCCGAGGGAAATCTCTGATGCCCAGAAGCAGCCACTGATTTTGTTATCATCACTACACCACACAACTGCTTTTCAGCTACGCTCAGGGATTAAGCCAAGATTCCCTGTCAGAAATACTGTGCAGGAATCTTGGATTAAGATGACGTGCACTGCATCAGATGAGCCCACGAGAGAATGTGCATGGGGAAGAGAGCTTTTAGAGATGGAAATGTGAGCCAGCTGCTGGAGCAGATTAGATGCTCCAGTAACTCTTTTTCCTGCTATTTCATTTCCTTCTGGACTTTCTGCACGTGAGTTACACCAAATGCTCTCCTTGGACAAACTGGGCTCATTGGGACAAGACCAGAGTGCACAGCAGAGGGCAGGTATTAGATGTCAATAAAGAGGTGTGAGCCAGAGGTATTTGCATGCAAGGAGAGAGCTAAGGAGATTTGGACAAACACCCTCTGTTCCCTGTGCCACCATTTTTTAAAGGCTCCTAGAGGACAAAAATCTGGAACTCAGGCCTTAAATGATACAGAGACTCAAAACTTGGAGGAAAAGTTGGCATTACAAAATTATTACCATGTTTAATCAATAAAAAATGAAGCGAAAAAATAGAAGCACAGATGCCAGAATTCCAGCCATGTGCTTACAGCCATTGTGCCTTTACAGGAGCATCCCAGAATCAGAAGTTCTGAGACTCTTGTCAACTTCCTTCTATCACTAAAGCAAAGAGCTTTAAGGTATTTCACTCACATTTGAGTATCTCCTTCATCCAACTGACTTCCAGATGTCTCCCTTCCTCACCAACGCGCACGCACTGGGAATACGGCCCAGCTCTGCTGGCAGGTGACATGCAGGACAGCAGCTGTGTGAAGGGAACAACCCTCCCCAGCAGTTCCAAGGAAGCACCATCTTGAATCACACAGTTACAGTCATTTCTGTCTAGGAGCAACACACAACCCTGTGCCTTGTCTTGCCTGATACAATCACACTCAGTGGACCTGAATTTTATTATTTTTTTGAGGAGCGATGAAGGGAAGGGGTGAACTGGAGCTGAAGTAACACAACAGACGACACAACCATCTGCCTTTTAAACCTCAGCTTTACCCCAGACTGGTGACTGCACCATTTTAGGGCACTAAAGCAATTCTGTTGCGATGCAGATGACTGTCTCAATACAACAATGGCAACATAATGCAAAAATTCCCAGTCCAAGTATCTGTTGCAGCCAATCTACTTCCCAAGAAATCCCCAGTGCCCTGAATTTTAAGTTAGCTTACACCTGGAAACCAGTCCAGAAGAGCTGTTTTTATTACTAGAGTATTTGCAAAGTGCACTTAGTCACCGATTTCTTCGACAGCCTGTCATGACGAGAGTAAGAAGCGCAGCAACGGGCTCATCACAGGCTGGCAACAGCATCCCAACGGGAACACATCTGCCTCCAGAGGGCTGTGATTCCCGGCTAGAAAAAGGATGGGTAAGAGATTGTAGCTGAAGAATATGGGTGCAGAAGATCTGGAAAACCAGGCTGCTGAAAACACCAAAGCTCCCTGGCCATTAGGCCGCCAGCCCACAACCTTCCTGCATCTTCCCCAGGCAGCTTCCCCTCCCTGACACGCTCAGTACAACCAGAGTGAAGCCCCAGGATGCTCCAAAGCCAGTTGTAATAGGTACAGAAATAGCAGCATTTCACTGAAATCTGTTTGTCAGCAGAGGAGAAGATGCAAAAACACAGTCTGGGAACTCACCAAGCCTGCACTTTCCTACAGGAATGCAGACAGCCACAACCATCCTCATACTGGCTCATCAACTATTTTTAGCACCAGAACGGGAGGCAGCCATCAGTGAAGGGCCTGTTCCCTTTGATCCAGCGGATCTGAGTACTGTCTCTGTCCCAGAGATCCTTTGCTACCAAAACCACAAACCAGGTAAAGAGCTTTAGGTTGTGTCTGCTGCTGAGTACAAGGCAGTTACACGACAGGTTGGAAGAGGGCCATGCAGCCCATTTAATTCCATTCACTTCCTCTCCCATCTGCGCCATGCAGCTGGGCTCGATTAGTCTTCTGAGAGCAATTGTAGTTAAAGTGAAGGATGCCAGGAGGCCCTGGACACCCAGCACACATTGGATGCACCGTTCAGCTCTGAGCTGCAGGCTGGCTGCAGAGAAATCCCAGCAGCCGCATCATTGCACGCACCTTTATTTATCTCCAAAGGTTTTACAAGTTAACACAAGTTCCTTCTCAAAGACGCTTCCAAACTGGTTCTGCATTTAGCACCTGAGCCAAGGAGCAGACTAAACTCAACTGGCACCACAACGAGCCTGGTTTCTCTGTCACTGATTCCTCCCTTAGGGAGCTGCAGGACCTTTCCCCCACAACTAGAGGTGTATCCCAAGGCCAGCAAATGGCATCACTGTCAGCAGGACCTGGAACAGCCACGGGCATGCAAAGCGGAGAGGGATCAACACCAAAGGAACAAAAGCGCCCACTCGCAGAACAGACACCCGTGGGGCCAGAAGCCAGTGCTGCTCCAGGACACGTTTCCCCGCGGATGAACAGGGAGAGCAGAGAAGCAGCTCGGGAGGTGACAACTGCAGGGCAGCCGTCTGCTGGTGCAGTGCTTCCAGCTCCTCCACCTGCCCCGCAGGAGGGTGGCTGCGATCCCATGATTTTGGCTAAAGTGACTAAGCGGGATCATTTTGTCCTTCCCACCAGCTTTCTGTTCTAACAACGCACAGCCTTCCCCGCACGCTCCCCAGAAAACTGGAAAGGAGGGTGCAGAGAAGATCATAAACCACTCTCCTTTCACTTCATTTCTCTGCCAAGCCCTCTGCTCCTGGTTGTACCTTTCACAGATGCTGTAAAGGCAGTGCCCAGCTGATGAGACAAACCACCACGGTCCCAAACTCCGATTATGATACGAAACAGCTCTTCTCAAGCTGCCAAGTGCCATATGTTACGGTACCTTTGTGATCTGCACAACTGAAATACGTATGCCACGTTACAGCATATTTGTATCCCTCAGCAGAAGGAATCTGAACTGCTGTGAGTCTTTCACAGGGATGCAGCACAGCCTGGCAGCCTCACAGATTCAGCCAAATCTATCCATCTGAAAAGCAGCAGCTTGGAATAACATGGCTCTTTACAGTTTTCTAGTTGGTATCCCACATCCCAGAGTTATTAAAGGCCATTTTCTCACCCTGCTCATCAAGGAATAGATGATTTCTGAGGACCAAAGGGCAGGAAAACATAGAACTGGGAGGAGAGCCTTCGCAGGGCACACCAGGAGCTGCCTGGCCCAGACCTACCCTGGTTCCGCATGCCCCCGAGGTGCGCGGACGATCCATAAGTGCTGCCATCCCTCGCAGACAGCGGCACGAGGGTACAAACAAGCTGCACCTTAGAGACCACCAGCACCCACCACCATGGCTCCACCTGCTTGGCCAGCACAGATCAAACCTTTCCAGCACCACTGCTTTGTTTCCACAATTAGCAGGATTTAGGCACATGCAGAGGTTTCTCCAGCCTCACCTATGGAGACCAATGACAAATGAATCAACATCATATACCACAGTTGCCCATTGCAGTGGCCAAATTTTTGCTACTTAGAGCCCTTCCACTTCAGCATTCCTCCTCCCACCACCAAAGAGAACATACTGTGTTACAGAGACTTTCATATTGGGAAAATATTTTAATATAGTAAACAAGTCAATTTACCTTCCACATATTTTAAATAAGTTTATGCTCATCGTTAAACAAAACTGTTTTTTACTTCAACAATGGATTACAGCCTCTAAATTCGTATTGTTCCCAGCTGATCCTGTAAATAGCGTGGAATTTTGGACACCGATATCCTTGTATAGGTAACAGACTGGCATAAACAGCGCAGGAATTCAATGCGGGTTCAAAGGGAGAAGCTAGCCCTGGTGAGGAAGAAAACGAAGCCACAAAATTCCCTTTTGAGGAAAAACCGGGGGGAAAAGAAGATACCGCAGTTCCACCGAGTCCAAATGGGGCCGAGTCAGTGTCCAGGTCAGTCTCCGGTCAGTCTCCACGGGCGCTGCACGGTGCCGCAGGGACGGGCGAGCCATCGGTCTCCATCCTCGGCCGATCCCCGCGGCCGCATCCCCGGCGGCGCGCGGCCTCCCGCGGCCCGCCCGGCTCAGGG